>JAHUTJ010049583.1:0-36081 GCA_036250325.1 Characodon lateralis
GTGTTAGATGGGCGCGTCACTGCCAAGGACTACCGAACCATTCTTGAGGACCATGTGCATCCAATGGTTCAAACATTGTATCCTGAAGGCGGTGCCGTGTATCAGGATGACTATGCACCAATACACACAGTAAGACTGGTGAAAGATTGTTTTGATGAACATGAAAGTGAAGTTGAACATCTCCCATGGCCTGCACAGTCACAAGATCTAAATATTATTGAGCCACTTTGGGGTGTTTTGGAGGAGCAAGTCAGGAAACGTTTTCCTCCACCAGTATCATGTAGTGACCTGGCCACTATCCTGAAAGAAGAATGGCTTAAAATCCCTCTGACCACTGTGCAGGACTTGCATATGTCATTCCCAAGATGAATTGACGCTGTATTGGCCGCAAAAGGAGGCCCTACACCATACTAATAAATTATTGTGGTCTAAAACCAGGTGTTTCAGTTTCATTGTCCAACCCCTGTACTTCATCTGGTCGTTATGAACTAGTGTGAGGAGGAAAGCCATTGCAATAAAATGTTCCCTTTCGGGTATAACACACCCCATGTAGGGAACACAGCAAACAAGTGGAAGAAGATGCTCTGGTCGGATGAGACCAAAAGTGAACTGTTGGCCTACATGCAAAACTCATTGTCAGGCCGAAAATCTATAATTCACATAATCCTTAATGTGCCATCCCCAGAGTGAAACATGGTGGCGGCAGCATCATGCTATGGGAATGCTTAGTTTCAGCAGGTACAGGAAAGCTGGTAAGAGTTGATTGGAAGATGGATGGAGCTAAATACAGGGTAATCCTGGAGGAAATCATGTTAAAGGCTGCAAAAGACCTGAACCTGGGTCAAAGGTTCCAGTACGACACAAACCCTAAACATTCAGCCAGAGCTACAGTTAAACAGTTTTGATCAAAGCAAATTCACGTGTTAGAATGGCTTAGACCCAAATCAATAGTTATCTAGCAATTTCTTAGTCCACATGTGTCAATATTCAATCTGAAGGGTAAATTCTTCACTTTATTTGGAAGCTCTAATCGCATACCTTTCTAAAATGAAAAGGGAGATATAAATGTTGAAAAAAAACAATTTATTTAAGAATCACAACATCGACACACCAACTGGAGTTGAATTATTATACTGACACTAGTTGTTATAGATTAAATTAATTAACTGTTAGTACTCACACTAATATACTTTAATGATTAATTAAGCAAAGATACAAAACACATCTTAAAAAAATCAAACATGTAACTAGAAGCCACTTAAAGAGAATTTACAAAAAAGGAACTAAGAGTGAAAGCTTAGTCCCACAAGCTGATTAAAGGTTTAAGCTTATCAAAAGTATTTGAGTTTTTCGATCTCTCTCTGATAAGGTTTCACCATGGTTTTTTAATTTATGAAAAAATTTGTCAGACAGAAAAGGGAAGGAGGGATTCCAGGGAGGAAAAACCTTTTCAGGCCATCAGCTTCTCAGCTGTGAACACAACCTTATCAAAAAATTAAAAAAGTCTTACTTTAGCCCAGGTTAATTAACTTAAAATGGTGTGTCTCACCTGGCTTAAGCCATTACACTGTTTCTTACTTTGGATCACTCAAAAAGAAGACAAGTCAATATTTTGCAAAATCTTAAACTGAAGATTGAAGGATCAAACCTTTTACTTTTTCTTTTGCAACCAAATCTTAAGCAAGATGATCAGAATCAGGATCAGCTTTATTTCCAAATTTGTGCACGCAAACTTTGACCTGCAAACTCCAATTGAGTTGCCCTTCTTTGATTTTGATGACTATTTCTTAGTCTGTCCATGCTTCACACTGAATCGGAAGTCATCCATTTTCATTTCTGTGAGCAGGTGTCACAAAAACGTGTTTTTTTTGTCAACAGCCAACATTTCCAAAACACTAGATAACGATATTTTTCTGGTTGGAATTAGCTACTGAATTATAGGTCTAGATGCCATTCTAACGAGAAAAAGCCAAGAAATCATTTATTTCAAATGCTTACTGAGTTCTAAACTAGCAGAAAGAGATTATTACTTTAAATGGCATCATTTGACATGCATATAAATAAACAATTTATAATAGTCTGAAGATTTTAAATATTGCCTTTGGACATGGTTTAACAATTTCAGGAAAGTCATCTGCAGGATGCTGGATTATATCAACTCAATCTGTCATGAGGAAGACTTTTTGCAAAAGTCTTGTTGAGATTGTGAAATGCTTCAAAAAAGGTCAGATTTCTTTCGCTACAGTAAGAATATCCCAGTCAAAGTCCATCCAGTCTGACTGATGTTATTTGCTAAATGGAAGGGGAAAAAGGTTCCACCTATAAATGTTTAAAATATTTTAGACATGGCCTAAAAGACCTGTAGCTGGTATGACAGAAAAGGAGGTTCTAGAAAGTATTGAGTTAGGGAGACACAGGTTTGACATACCTCCCAAATTTTGTTTTGTAAAAAAAGTGAAAATTACATATATTTTTCTGTTAACTTCATATTTATTTTCTACTTCATGTTGTTCTGTCACATAAAGTAGAATAGATTACAAGCTTATGCAGTATGACAAAATGGAAAAAAAAAAAAAAAGCTTGACACTGTAACTGCATGTAAAGCTGTGTAAATCTGTGTTCTTTTTCTGTCTCTGCTCTGTTCTCTCTAACCCCTAGTCGGTCGTGGCAGATGGCACACTGAGCCTGGTTCTGCTGGAGGTTTCTTCCTTTTAAAAGGGTGTTTTTCCCTCTCCACTGTCGCTACATGCATGCTCAGTATGAGGGATTGCTGCAAAGTCAACGCCAGTGACTGTCCAGGAGGAGTGAATGCTACAAGTCACTGACTGGATGCAATCTGCTGGGTTTCCTTAGATAGAAAAACGTTTAACCAGTTTGAATAAATAACTGAATCTGACTGCACTGTTCGATAGTTAGGATTAATTGGAATCTACGTACCTGACTTGAAATCTGTATGATTTGGTTGAATTGATCTAGCCCATTTTAAAGTTACCCACCTTTCACACAATGCAACAGGAAACACTCCAATTATTTTTACCTCTGCCTTCCTCCCCCACTGTTCAATGGAGTAAGTCGGAGTCAGGTTTAGCCTTAACTGGCTCAGTTATGGTTGAGGTGCAAACACACCCTCCATTTCTGCTACCAGTGCGACCCCTTCTCTTTTCCATTGGTTATAATCAGTCTGACAGAGATGGGTACCCCCAATACTTGTGGTTTTTAGTATAACAATGGCCACCAGTGGGCTCTAGATGGACAAACTATCAGTTCATTGTTTTATTTAGTACCCCTACACATAGCCCATTCAAAAATGGCAAACTCTAACACTCAGTAGTTTATTCTGACCTCCCCAACAACCCCACACCATTCCAAACCCTTTGTGAAGTGCCTTGAGACAACATGTGTTGTGAATTAGCTATATAAATAAAACTGTCATTTTCATAATAGATCTGACCCACATACAGATGAACACTCCGGAGAGATAGATTAAATGAAATGATGTTTTTATTGTGCCAACAATAATCAGGAAATGAGAACTGAAGAATCTTCAACTGTATGGAAAGAGGGGAAGAGAACTGGTGAAAAACAGGGAACTAAATGAGACAGAGCAAACGACAAGTAATTCTGAAAGTCAGGTAAACTGCTTACTAAGTGGGTGTGGTCAGGTCGCCAGGGGTAGAGGGATTTGGAGTCCAGGTTGTCGAAACAGAAATTGTTCAGAGGATTTCTTTGGTGCCGTTTGAGCTTGGTGATTTCAGGAGAGAGTTCAATGTGCAGATACTTGCGTTGGAGGGTGGACAGGGTACACTTAAGTCTAGGTCCAGAAAACAGAGGAAGCAGGAAA
Source organism: Characodon lateralis (assembly GCA_036250325.1). NCBI lineage: Eukaryota > Metazoa > Chordata > Actinopteri > Cyprinodontiformes > Goodeidae > Characodon > Characodon lateralis. Next base: position 3,842 of record JAHUTJ010049583.1, read on the forward strand.
CTGCCAGCTTGGTCTGAATCCAGATGGAAACAGTTGCTAGGAGACGAAGTCCTCAGACCATTGGTAATCTTGTTGGTCCAGAAACGTCCAGACACAAAGTCAGTGATTAGCGAAGTAAATCCAAAGTTCAGGTTTTCAGCCTGCAAAGGAGCATAAACAAAGTTACTTGGAAATAAAGAACAAAGCATAGACTTCGTGTTGGCTGAGCTTGTTACCACTGAAGACAAAATACTCTGGCGTCGAAGTGCTGGCAGCCTCCTGCTTAAGTACTCCTCTAAGTAATCAATGGAATAAGTCGCACCTGTCACCCAGCGCACCTGAGAACTCCAGCACCATCTGAAACACTGAACACATGTTGCAAGCACAAAATACACAAAAACAACCCAGATCCCGACAAAAACTGAATTGAATTTAATTGAATTATCCTTTGTAAATATTAAGAGAAAAATCACACTTTATCAGTGGTATTCTAGTCATCAAAATGGATTCAACTTTGAATAGTTCTAGATGTTAATGTTTAATCAGCTCCAGACAGGAGAGACGTTGAGAAAACATAACAAGAATCGGCCCTTCAAATGTGAGTGTTTTGTTGATGAGTAACTGGAGGTCACATTTGTTGGTCCAGGCTGGTTTTAGATCCTCAATGTCCAAGATTATTCCGACACAGTGAGTCAAATATTTCTCCCATCGCACATTCCTCAAGTGGATTTGAACTGCAAGGATTCATTTGAACACAAAAATCCCCCTGGCAGAATTCGAAACACTACTGATGTGTCAACATATCAAATAACCATTGTGAAATGCCATGGCTGCATTCATTTCTTGTTTTGGTGCTTGTTGAACAAGGCGGCGTGGGATTGCACTCCCTAACCCTGTGGTATGTCCTCCAGGGCACAGGGAATCTAAGTCACTCACTGCACATCAGGCTTTTCCCCCCGGGGTCCCTGGCACTGGCAGAGGCAGGTTAACAAACTGTAAAAGGCTGCAGCTGAGCAGCACACAAACAGTTTTCTCTCCACAAAAGGAAGGGGCTCCAACAAATGCCATAAGCCTATAATGAGATAGCTGATCTCGGTTGTAAAGAAGAAAAGAAAAATGTTTCCCCTCTCAAGTCGGTGAATGTTAGAGTCGGCGAGAGTAAAAAGGGGAAGCTGCCCCTTTTTCTTAGAAGCCCTCGGAGGCTGGTCAACATGACAATGCTGGTCAATTAATTGGTGAAAAAGTGAAAATCCAATTAATGTGTATCAAGCTGGCAGTTTTGCATGATGATGGCTCATTAGGAGACCAAGCTGAGAGTGGAAGAGTGGAGGGGTGGAACGGCTTAAACCCCAGTCATTAAACCTGTGTTTTTCTCAGTGGGGTTTTAGGCACTGACTTATTTATGCAACAGGTTCTAAACAAAACCTCAATGTAACGGTCATTTGGTGGATTTGAAACCAATGAATTCCTAAATGGGATGGGTGGGGATCTTCCTCAATTTGGGACAAAGTTACTGTGCTCTTGGGGGTTTTATACCATGTAAAATTATTGGCACCCGTTGTAAAGATGTGTAAAAATCCTTGAATTTAATTCATCTTTAATTGCAGTGACATATTCTCACACTGACGATTATTTGTATATGTAAGGTTGAATTTAATTATATTTATTCAGTAGGGAAAATAACTGGTTCTGACTAAATCATTATAATCAGTATAAGTTGAACAGTGTCAAACAACTTAATAAGTAATCTATAACTTCCTGTTCCCAGGGACGTTAATATGAGGCCTATTTTACTTTCACTTTTCAAAATAGGAAAGACAAGAGAACATGAAATTCAAGTAAGGTAGATGTGTGTTGATATTCATAAATCCATAAATAACTACTCGTCTAAGCTTGACCATATCTACAATCAGGCTAATAATAAAAAAAAAATAGCTGAAACTGTGACAGACGAGGCTATTTAAGGACCAAAGTTTATCTTATCACCATCTACAGGGAGGAGGATGGGAGTGGAGGTAAAAGAAGATCACTGTTACACAGCTGCAGCTATTCTTTTAGTCTGAGATAATGCAGCAACAGAAGGACATGTTTTTCTACATCCTTACCAGGGGTTCCAAGAAATGTAAGGAAATTGTACAGATGAGTGGAAAGACAGACACATTTTAGGTTAGGACTGTCCAGCTCAAGCATATATGACAAAAATTACAATATTTACATTTTTACACTTATATAATGTACAACACAAGCCACATTTGTGCAAAAATTCACACAGTGAACGTCAGTTATTGCATTTTTTAACCTTTCTGGCCATCATCCCCACTATGTGTGGAGGCAAGATTAGGTTGGGTACTTTGTAGGGATGGATAAATTTCACATTTGAACCAATACAGTACCGATACCCGGTACCTAGGAATTGGTACTCAATTGTACTCAATGGTACCAGTTTTCAGTACTTTTGTGTATGTTTATGGGGTAATAAATGTTAGTTCATTTAATTATAAAATCTCTTCAATTTAACATTTATCTTTAAATATATAAACTTCAATTAATATATCAAAACAACATCCAGCTGTTTGAATTGTAATATCACAGTTTCAAACATTTCTTTTCCCATGTTGCTGGCTGCAGATGACAGTCACTAACAGACGCAGCCATACTAACATGCCGAATGCAGGTGTTGTAGCTGTAGATCTGAGGCTGACGAACATTGTGCATTCTTCAGCCTTTGGGAAAATCTGGTGCCTAACCAGGTGCTTCCTCAGATTAGAAGAATTTCCTCCACTGGCCTTGCACTTTGCGTCACAAATATTGCAGTGACCGTAATCTGCATCGCATTTTGAAAAGTGGAGCCATACTTTCGAGCGCTTTCTATCAGACATGCTTTGTTGACTGTACCAGCAGCTACGGACGTCATTACACTCTTGTGCATGTAATGCTGTGTTCATGTCTGGCATGGAAAATTGACAGCTTTTCCACTCCCTCAGTGTCACAATGGTGCGTTTAGATACCGAAACATGGTCCCGTTTGATTTTACGTAACTCGGTACTCAGTTGTACCGACGGAATTCGGTCGGTAACTATAAAAGTACCGAATTCGGTACCCATCTCTAGTTCTCTGGCAACAGTATATGTCATAGTTTCAGTTGTTTTAACTTTTTTAATCATTGCTCTCTTGCCGCTGTCAGACTAATTAGAATCGACATGCATCTACCTTACTTGAATTGTATGTTTTCTTTTATTTACTATTTTGAAGAGTGATAAAAAGACATCAATGTTTATGTAGTTTATCAAGTTAAAAAGTGAAGTATTTTTTTAATGCGTTGGTTATGAGTAAATAGTTTAGAGTAATTGTTTGGGATGCCATTTGACATTTCAGCGAAAACACTTTTTCAGTTGTGATTCTCAGAATAAAACAATTGTTTAAAAAACTGTACAACAGTAATTATACTTGTCCCTATATACTAGTAAATACTGTCTAAATCATGTAATATTTACGTAGAAGTTTACTCAGTATCTGGTATTGGATTCTGAACAATTTAATTAGTAAATTAATTTGTTTATACTCCAATAAAGTCTTTACTGTAATACGTATATGCATGCAAACAACATGCAAACAACCCCTGTATTGACACGCAACTGTTTCTCTGCAAAAAGTGTTTTTAATGTAAATCACCCTAAACATTTTTTTTTTCCAAATGCCAAACAAACCATGCATCAACATGCTACACTTGAATGATGTAACTTTTGCCATGAAGACACTAAAGGAGGTGCAATGACCCTATCAGTGTAATGTAAAAGGAGATGATAAGGTTCTCATGGCTACTTCTAAATCTAACCACATACTGACAAAATAAAGAATGTACTCTCATACTGTTGCAGGCTGCTTCTGTTTGTCCAGCCTCTGCCTCAATGTGTAAGATTAATACTCTTGCCACACTCTCATAGAATAATGTCACTTTAATCTTGTTTGGGGCGAAATTCGAAGTGGAGTGTGTCTACTTGTTTCCTGAGATTACTTCATCTTTCTTTCGGCTGCGGTGTGTGACTCTGCTGCCTGCTGTCCCCTGGCATTGGATGTCCCATTACCCTTCACACGCCGCAACTTTCTGCTGTTTGCACAACGCTGGCCACAGGACCTATAACAGGGGGCCACTATTCTGCTCGTGTTCCTTTACTATAGCAAATCTCATTTCGCCTGTGCCACTGCAGCGGACTATTGCCAGAGGCTGCTTTATTGTGCATATTTTAGATGGTTCAAAATGTTTCATGCAACCAAAACCATCAACTATTTTGCTTTTGCCCTTGTTTTCTGCAGCTTAAGTCTTTTATTGTAGACAAAACACAAGCACATCAAATACACATATTCAACTTCTAAACTACTTTCTAACACAAAAAAGTCATATAAATTATTAGACACAGCATAACAAGGCCAAATTAGACATATCTTCCTTTTTAGCCCATTTGCCATTTGGCTGCTTGTATTTCTGTATTCTTGTTGAGTAATTTACAATGAGTGTTTTCATGCTCGTGGCTTTCCACTGGCATTCAGAGTGAATGAGCTGCATTGCGTCGGCGATAAATCTCTAATGAGGCTTGATGTAAACACCATAGTACAAACCACATAAATTCCTCAACCTACAGCTCATCATTTGCACATTTAGCACACAGACACAACATAACCTCTGACCAGCTATTCAAAATCTGATTTCTCTTGGCTTATTGTTCAAAATGTGTAATTACTGTGTGTTGTTTAAATACAGTAGATTATTAATTCATCTTTCCTATCACACTGTAGACATAACTAGACTGTACTACATTGTGTTGGTGAACGTGTAAACTGCCAGAGCTGCTGTTTCTGCAGCTTCCTTATGTCTGAGGTAAAGAATCTCACTTTGTGTGGCACGTTTTGCACTGTTTGGAGAGGCACTGTGTTTTTTTTCCCTTCTGTTCCTAATAATCTATTCTGTTCAGCCAGCTGCATACGTTGACAAATGTTTCGAGCGTTAGGTATTTACCCAGTGAAAAGTAATAGATGCAAGGGTTTAAAAATGTCTGATGGAAGAAACAGCAAGCACGCTGGAAAATATAAAAAAAAACACAATAGGGAGGATTTGTCTCTTCTTTGCAAAAAAGAGGAAAAGGTGTTTCTAAAAGACGATTGCAATATAATGCAAGGGCAGTTTTTTTTTATTATCATACAATTAGAAAGAGAGTCATTTTATAGGATATATCCAAAGGACATTCCTGTTATTTATATTACTGATGTTCTGAATATTTCTTTTTTTTTCTTTTTTACATTTTATATAAGAGTAATTGAAAAACTAGGTTCAAAGTCACATACAGTTGCGTTCTCCTAATAAAATATAAAGCAACAAAGCAAGTGCACTATTTATGTGGCTTTACTGCAGCTTAGATTATTAAAAGGTCTCTCAGACTGAGCATAAGTCATTACCACTGAAGCTCAGTTAGTTTCTTCAAACTCTTGATTGTGTTTTGTCAATTATTTCAGTTGCATCTCTTTCTTTCTGGTTTATATTTGTTTACCTTGTTCTTGGGAGCTAATGAAAGCTGTGACTGTGCATTAATGAGCCTGCTTATTTCTGCTGAACTCCACTTCATCTTGCCTCCTCCGCCTCTTTTCTACCATTCCACATTTCCTCACTCGTTCTTGTTTCCCTCTTTACAGTCTTATCTTGTGTTTTCTCTGAATTATCACCTTGATTTATGAGCAGGGACGGCTCCAGAGAAAGGTTTCAAAGGGGAGACCTGATGGGGCCCAGTGATAATTCTGGGGGTGCCACAACAAAACTGAAAGCCAATTTTAGGAGTGTTGTTATACTGTCATATAAGGGGCATTTAAAGGCTGTGTTTAAAATGACAAAATAAAAAATTAATTTCAATAAAGTAAATGATGTCACAACTCATTAAAGCTTTTTATCTGCTCAGTTTAATTCAGATTAAAAAAAAATAAAAAAATAATATGTACAAGACTGTTTGGCCAAAGTTTTCCAGGTGGCCATAACCCTACCCCCTATCCACCACCTGCCACTCCCCAGTGTTGCCACTGGTTATTGGCCTTATATTCATTTTGAATTGTTTCAAATGAAACAACATGGCTGGTGAAATTACCATCAAAATATAACATTAAAAAGAGTGAGAAAATTAAATGAATAATAATTTATGTCTCCATCTTGCTAAACATGAACAAGGTAATAACCTTGTGGGTAAAAATTTTATTATTTTAAGTGCTATCTCCTCTTTAATAAACTCAAACATCCATAAAGCTACATAGTTTAAAAATGTTTGACATTTTAAGTTTAAAACTAATTTTAAATTATCTTTCATTGCCTCCAACTCGGATTTTTAACAAAACACCATTAGTGATAGAGCTAAGAGTGAAAGTCCATTGGTGCTGTACTCCGTTGCCACTGGGATTAATGAATAACTCCAATGAGAAACGCCTCTGTTTTTAGGCAAGACAAAATGACCACAGGCAGCCAAAGAATTTGGTGGTCAGTAACTGTGCCCATGTTTCCCATACATACATTATTATAGCAATAGCGGTGGTGGTGATTGAATTTCTGACCTTTTGTTGAAATGGAAAATGAGGGAGGGTAGTGCATTTCAATTTTTGTTGTGTCATTCATGTCTTAAAATAACTACAGGGAGGAAAGATCATGGCTTGATTCAATTACAGTGCTGTGTAAAGGCTAAAGATGACTGTATTCTACATGAAACCTTACCTGCACTGCAGATTAAAACACTTTCAGCTGCAATAAACAGGTTCAATGAACAACTTTGCACTTGCTCTTTGAAGCCAATTTGGACTTTTGGAGTCATAAGTTACAGTTTACTCAAAAAGAACGCTTTTCTACACATGCTGATTCAAAAATAACACAATTCAATTAACAGAATTTAGTTAGAAAGATATGAAGATGACAAACCTGACTGGACTTTTGTCACCACACAGAACATGTAATAGTTGAGAAATATGAAGCCTTCTAACTATAGAAATTCGGTCAACAGCTCTGCCAATCAATAACAAAGTTCACATTAAAAACTGCTGACAGCTGTGGGAGAGAGTTCCCACTTTCATCTAGCGCTGGCTCTCTGGACCTCCACAGATCTCTCATCTTTATTAGTCTTTTGTAGGTTCCCACATCCTGATTCACAGAATTACAAGCAGTCACATTTTTCACTTATCACCAACCTCATGGCTCTCCCTTTTTTAATCTATCCCTTTTTTAAAAAAAAAAAAAAAAAAAAAAAAAAAAAAACATTTGATAAGGTTGAAGGGATGGGCCTCTACTCTCACCGTAAAGCCCACCCAGGAACTCTGTCTCACTGTTTCAACTTGTTTGCTGAAAGAAGGGAAATAAGCTCACAAAAATTAAAGTTATCAGGGTTCGTCTGTTGGATTTTTATGAAAAACTCTCACTGATAAAGATCAAAAAAGCTCTAAATAAACCCTCTAAGAAACACATCAGTTTTATTCACTGTGTGTAAAATTTGGACTCTTTGTTCCTTTCTAAGTGATTCTTGATCATGAAACGCTTCACTGCCATTTGACTTTCATTGCTCATTGAATAGCTGACAAGACTTAAAGCAGGTCTCTGCTGCCCCTTAGGGGTGAAAGACAGAAATAAGCATTGCAGAAGCAATAGGAGAAGACTCAACCTGAACTGCCCATTTATCATCAGTTTATTCACTTTTTGGAAATTGTTTTGTTCGTTTTAGTCAGTCCACAATCAGGTTTTCAGTCCTACAGCTTATCCCAGATCTATAAAACCTGTTTTATGTTTAAACTATCTGATTCCAGCATAAAACAACAGATTAAATAATGTGCTGGTAGAAACGAACACTGAATAAAATAGATCTTTTTTTGTACTGATACTGAAAACACTGTCTGAAAATGCTAAAATAGTTTTAGAATATTCATTCATTTTTAATTATTTTACTTTTTTGTTTGTTTATGTGATTTATTTATTTATTTATTTATTTATTCAGTCTTAAATATACATTTTCACAACTAAATAGGTTCAGGGAAAAGATGAAGATATCTGGATCCAGGAAGACCACAAGATCAAAAAAATCATGGTTTCAGGGAAAACTGCATTATAATGAGCTTTTTTCTAGGGCATCAAAGTAATATAGTATGTTTTCATATTATATATTATTGACCTTTTTTCAAATATGTGACTTAAAATGTTTTTTTGTTTACCTTAATTAGTGCTTGTTATGTGAAGTGCATTGTATTCTATTCTTAAACTTTAAAATTTAAACTAGCTTAAAAAACTAGGTTGAGTTTTAAAGGCAAGCAGAAAAATTTGCAGTAGATGTGGCGCCTCAAAGGTGAACAGAATTCAATATAGTTTGTTTCAAAATCCATGCTGTTAGAGTCTGGAACAGGACACACTATAAACATCATACAAAATTTAATAGGATTATCATTTAGTGCAACAAATTGGATTTAATTTACAATGAACAAACTGTTTAAGGTTAAACATCCTTATTTCAATTTTCTAATATAGACAAAATTAAGGCCATGGCATATTGTTTTTTTTTATTATGCTATTATTTAACTTAAGTATAGTTTAATGTTACAAAAAAAGTTGAGAGATAATTTAAATATTTTATTTTTTCATTGCAAAAAAATTCAAAGATTATTTATTTGAAAATAATTAAGAAATCACATTTGTTAAATCCATCGAACATATGTGAGAAATTATGTAAACCTTGATGTTTTCACTCCATTGTTTTAAAGTGAATACATCAACATCCATGATTTTGATGACTGAATCCCTGTCTTTTATTATTATTGTTTTTTATTATTATTATTATCTATCATTATGCAATATTTCAGACTTTGACAACCTTTGATGGGTTTGTTTTTATCAGGTCATATTGTCTGAAGTATTATTTTGGAGTAGCTTCTGATAAATAAAATTTCTAGGAATACCAATGATTTAAAGACATTGAGATCTTCCCTTTGGTGTTAGAAATAAATTTGATTCTCATTAACTGTTCCAGTCCTACCCTTAGTGCTTGCAGTTGCTCTCAAACGTCAACACACCCCTTTTAAAATATGTTTTTCTTTTAATTAATTCTAAAATGTCAGTCAGTCAGTCCTTTTCTACTGCTTATTCCATAGTGGGTCGCAGGGAAGCTGGTGCGTATCTCCAGCAGTTTATGGGTGAGAGGCGGGATACACCCTGGACAGGTCACCAGTCCATCGCAGGGCAACACACAAACAACCAAGCACACACTCATTCATACACCCAAGGGCAATTTAGAGTAACCAATTAACCTAACAGGCATGTCTTTGGACTGTGGGAGGAAGCCAGAGTATCCGGTGAGAACACACGCATGCACAGGGAGAACATGCAAACTCCATGCTGAAAAACCCCCGGCCGGGAATCGAACCCAGAACCTTCTTACTGCAAGGCAACAGCACTACCAACTGCTCCACTGTGCAGCACACTATTTCTAAAATGCCTCACCTTTACTCTTATAACAAGTATCCTGTAAAATCCAACTTAAAATTAGAAAAATTGGTTTGGAAGAAAAAGTCTATAAGGAAGAAAGCCAGCAGCAGCCTGGTGGCATTATGAAGCACATCCTTAAACAAATACTTTGTTTAAATACCTTTTGAATGAACTTCAGCATTTAGTCTTCTTAGGTAGGAGTCTGTGTGCATGCCACCTTCCCACCTCCTCTTAATTCACTAATATTGGATCATTCTATCTTGGAAAGGTTCCCCAATTATAGCAGATTTTGATAGCATCTCTTCTCCACAGCCTTCTTTTTTTGACCCCACAGTTTTTTTTTTGTTGTTGTCAGATTTAGTTCTGGATTCTGGCTTGGCAGTTCCAGACTGTTTATGTTCTTCCAATGAAGCCACTCTTACGTGATCTGGATTTATGCCTTGGCTTAGTGTGAAGCTGAAAAATACAATTATTTTTTGTCTTCAGCCATTTAGCAGACAACTGAACTGATTGGCAGTGTTTCTAATTTTAGCCACCTTAATAGGGACACGAGCTTCATCTGAAGAAATGTAAACCCAGAGCATGATGCTGCCGCTACCATGCTTTACTATGCATTCTTGGTTATGGTTCGGTGATGTGCTTTAACATATATTTTGGACTGGTGGCACAGAAGTTTAAGTCTTGCTGTTATAGACCTTAACACAGGTTCAAGCATATTTTAAGGAGATTGTTGTCATACGTAGAATACAAATAAAATAAACAAAACAAGCCTTTTCATTGTTGCTGTTGACCTCCTTGACCAGTTTCCATTTTTAGTTTGGAAAAATATACTATTTCTGAGATATCACTGTTTTCCCATATTATTGTCAGTAATTGATGACTGTCTTTACTGCTATAATGTTATAGACTTTTGCTTCTGCTGCGGAGCCGCTGGAAAGAGTACAAATGATGCTGGGCACCATAGTTTTGTACTTTGATGTCAAGGAGATTCCAACTGTGGCTCATCATTCCTGGGAGTTGACCTGAAAATAGGTTTATGTTGAGCATTCTGGGATTTAGAGTTTTTACCAGTCTCTTTTGTTTGTGTAGTTCAGTGGTTGTTCTTCATCCATTACTGGGTCAAACAAAAGTGCACAACTATGTAACCACATTATTGCAGGTTATTTTTTCTCAGAAGAATTTGTTTTTCAGTGGAATTGCACAGGATATACGTCAGATTATATGTGGGAAAGCAAACTGTTACATTATTCATCTTCTTGTACTTTTTAGGTCACAAAAACCTAGCTTGTTACATCAGTTTTCACACTTTTGAGAGCCACAGTATGCTGAAAAACAGTTCTGATGAAGCTCTAGCTTGCTGCTGTTTGGATTGTTCATACACATTGTTTGAATGAAGCCAAGACAGACAAATCTGCAGTTCATGTCTGATAAGAGACATTATGATCATTTTCTAAAAAAAAAAAAAAAATAGGTGTCTTTCCCTGCTAAACTGAAGAATGGATTATTCTAGTGGAATTTCAGTTGTATCCAGAAATAATTTATGAGACAGGTTATAAGAGATTAACCTCCAATTAGGTGTGTGGCTACAGTAATTTGAGTGACACCTCACAGACACATTTTTCTTCTTGTGTTGTGTAATGGGATAAGGCACCAATAATCACAGTTTTAGGAAAAGAAGGTGACCAAATGGAAGGTCCAGAGGAAGTATCTGCAGTGTCATATGCATGGTGTTAAGTTCTTTTTTGTGAGGATTAGTACATGCACTTAACCTTCAGTCCCATGCGACGGCCCCTTTGGGCTTCTGACCTGAGAAATATGTCTTTTCTTTTCTCTTCCCCTGGAACTTGTCACCAGGACAATGTGGAAGGGAGGAAGGAAGAGATAAAGTTGCGAGGCTCTCCTTCTGTGCAGTGTTTATTTGCTGTGTCAAGAATTGAGAGATTACACCATTTCTATGCAGTGAGGGAAGAATCTGGTCAAGCATTTCCTCGGGCTAAAGCCATCATCTGAAGAGGCTGAGAAGGATTACTGACACCTGCATTAGGTGCAAAACTTGCGACTCAGGCCCATTTGCAGTATAGGGGCTGATCATCAATCATGTATTTAAAGTGTGGAGAGGCCATTTGAGCACTTTAGTTTGGGCTGGTAGACAGAAAACTGTGTACAGTATCAAGTTGCTTTTCTCCTTTTTTTCCTGTTAGAATTCAGAGGTTCATGTGCTATTGCATTTTTCTTCATTTTAGATCTATTTATCAAAATGTTATTACTGAAAGTGACTTAAAATCTAGATTTTTTTAAATCAATTAAAATATACCATTTAAAAAAATACAACTTAAGATAAAACTAATTTTTTCCCATCAAACAATCCTTCAAATGCAAAAATTTGTTGTTTTTTTTTACGATGCATCATATTTACCTAATTGATCAAAAACCAGCCCATGCTTAATTAAGACTCCAACTCTTATTAGTCGTTATCTGTCCTCTGTTTTCAGTCTTCAGACATCCAGTCAGAGGCAGCAAGGATGGTAACACTAACCCTCATGCTGTCAGCAATGTGATTGATCACCTGCAGATAAACATCAGATTGGCGAGAGAACAGGACAGACATTGATCCCCAGAGGAAGAGAGAACTTGTCACACATCACCATACACAAGCCTCAGTGAAGCATCTGTCAGAAGGCAGAGACAACAGAGAACTGTACCTGTGTGACTAACATGGGAACCCACAGACAGCTGTCAGCTGTTTTAATGCAGCCCGGTGACCAAAGAGTACTATTCTGTCTGTTTTACTAACTTAAAATGATTGTCAAAACAGCTCCATAATATTCATTATAGAGAACGAGAAAACAAGATTCAATTTATGCAGTGCCTTGCAAAAGTATTCACACCCCTTGAACTTTTCCACATTTGGCCATAATAGAACTACAAACTTTAAAGTCTTTAATTTAGCATTAATGTGAGACCAACGCAATGAAACACATAATTGCGAAGTTAATGGGAAACGACGGATGATTTTCAAAAGATTTTACAAACAAAAATCTGAAAAGTTATGTTAAATGTTTGTATTCTACCCACTTTACTCTGATACCCCTAAAAAATCCTAGTGCAACCAACTGCCTTCATACATTATTAAAAGGCACCCACCTGTAATTAATCTGATCTCAGTATAAATACAGCTGTTCTGTGAAGCCTTAAGAGGTTTGTTAAGACAACATTAGTGAAGCAACAGCATTAGGTAAACCAAACAGGTCAGGGATAAAATTATGAAGAAGATAAAGGCAGGGTTAGTCAATTGACCAATGTCTTAAGCTTTGAACATCTCACGTAGCACCGTAAAATCCCAGAAAGAAAACTGCACAATTGCTCACCTACAAAGACTTTATAAGGTCCACCTAAACTGACAAACTGGGCAAGACCTATATTTATCAAAGGCAGCCAATAGGTCCATGATAACTCTGGAGGAGCTACAGCAATCCACAGCTCAGGTGGGAGAATCGGTTGATGAAAAGAAAGTCATTTTTGAAGGAAAGTAATAAGAAATCCCATTTTAAGTTTAATGTTGGGGGAAAGCAATGTGTTATGGAAAACTAATTTTTCTTCAGGAGGGACAGAGGAGCTAGACAGTGTTAATAGGAAGAAGAGGGATGGAGCCAAATACAGGGCAATCCTTCAAGTAAACCTGCTAGAGGGAGACCCATCCTGGGCGAAACACAATGAACAGTTTAAAAAACATTTGCTTTTTTTGTTCACCCTTAAGAAAAGTGTTTGTAAGAAATAAATATTTTATAGAACGGTGTTAATTACAAAGTATCCCTCCAAACTAAGCACATGATAGCATCTCAACTGCCTAGATCTAGAATATGTTTTTCCTGCAGTTACCAAAAGACCTAATGCAATGCCATACTTACAAAAACAAAAGGGAGGAGGCAGAGAAATGAATGGAAGTGAATGTTTTTTTTCTGACAAAAGGAGGCCAGCCGTGTGTCGACAGGAAGAAAAGCATTAGCACCCCTTTATGTGGTTGGTGGTGGATTTCCACATGCTGCACTGTCAGTATACTTTCCCCTTAATTAAAACAGTCACAAGTTTCATTGAGCGGCGAATCAAAGGGTGGCTACACCATCAGCAGACTCAACCCTGTAACCCCAACCAAGTGTGTTTGTGTGTGTCTCCATGTGTGCTGTTTAAGAATCAGACTTACACCCACACAGGGACCAGGATGGAAGAAGTTTAAGCTGGGACTATTCCCATGGTAAGTAACTCTAAATTAAGACATGGAGGGAAGCATGGTTACTTAGAAAACTGCAAGCAAAGCAGATTTTATCCTGAATTTAGGTTCCGTATTCGAAAAATATCAGTTTATGGTTAGAATTCAAACAAAGTAGGGTCCTGATGTTTGGTAAGTTACCTTTTTGTTTATTTAGACCATAGTTTATCTACAAATCTTTATTTCAAAACAAGTTACCTCAGATTTCCACAAACACCATCTCCATACACTACAGTCATTCATCTGGACGGTGGCTGAATCAACAAGTTGTTCATATAAAAATCTAAAGGCTAAAGAGCCAAAAGTTTCCACAGTACATTATTTCATTGATTACGGCGGGGCAACCCTGCCTAATAACATTCCTTTCATCAATTTTAAATCGTACAGTTGTTGAATAGTTCAAATTTCTGAATTATGTTTTTCCTTTCTCCCGGGTAAGTTATATGGGTTTGTTGAAACAGAGCAGGATTCCCTTTTGACATACATTCAACAAGAACAAAGAGCATCAATTATGCATGGAATGTAAATAATGGTCAAAAATGCTAATTATAGCTGATGTAACTTAAGACAAGGTCTGTGAGACTGAGCAACATGTCCACATATTATTCAGGACAAAAATGTGCTGAAAACAGCTGCTGTTTATTTCTTACAAAACAAATGTCTTTGCGTTTGGGTAAAACTGCAAACAAGCTCAATATAGAATTATAAAGAAATAACCATTTGGTATTTAATAATGTTGCTAAGACTTATAATGAAAAAAACCCTAAATAGATTAAAGCAGCTGGGTTCTGTGTAGCTCCATGAACTTTGATAAAGATTATAGTGTCTGCATTAGGCTGGCATTATCTGACAAAGCTGACATTTCCAGAGTGGCTTTAATCCACAACTCTGACATTTCTGATAGACCTCTCTGATGGAGCTTTACATCCAGCACACAACCAACTGAACACTGGAAAATGTTACCTGTCAAACAAAAATAACCTGACTGTACACATGAAGTTTAACATATTTAGTGGAAGGGGCTATTACTGCTATTACTATTTAAACAAATATGTCCAGGATTTATAAAACAATATTATAAAAACACATTTATATATTTTTAAAACATTTTTAAAACATTAGTCATCAGTAATCAGTAATAGATTTTAAGTAGTGGAAGCCAGGTCACAGATTTCAAAACTTTTTAGGTAAACAGTCATTTCACAAAGTTAATGCAAATATTAAAAACTATTTGTTTGTTTTGCATTGTTTATAATAGCTTTTATAAAAATGTATAATTCATATTTGAAACTGCATTTATTTTGTGTGGTGATAAATTGGGTAAAAACAAACATATAGTTCTGAATGTATGACAAAACATCTGTTTAGCTGTATTTAGCTTTGTGTACCTTAAAGCTATAGTGTTTGTTTCATCATAGTTGGATTATATTTTTTAAGTCCAGAGAGAAAACAAAACAAAACTAAAACATAAAATGAGCTCCTATCTGAAACCATCCCAGAATATATTACCATTTGTGATTCTGAAAAATCATACTTACATATTAAACACTTTAAAATGTCCTGTAATGAAGATGTAGCAATTTAATATAATTAATTCATTTCCCCAAGTTGACAAAATCTGGAAACAAAATCTTGAGTAAGACCACAACATGCCATGAATACAGACTGGCTGAACCTAAACACATGGAGACTACTTGGTGTTGAACTCTGTGGTCATTAACGCGATTTTAAAAAATTAGACATCTGAAAAGATATCTACAAAGAAAACATCAACTAACTTTCTATTAATCACATTAGGTAGAATTTTCTATTTGATGCCTGTACTACAAAAATAAGCTGTTTGGCAGTGAGTATTTGTGGTTTTTCTTGCCAGTCGTTTCTGTCACAATGATGGAGTGTTTCTCTGATGGGAGCAGTAATTTCCCTGACCCCATTGTATTCAAACAACATGAGCTCCTCACACAGGAAGAGTAGAGGAAACAATGGTGCAGGTGAGTCTGGAACAATTTCCCCTGAAGGGCTCTCCACCTGTCAGTTAAAAAAAAAGATATGCTTGTATGTTGAAGTCTGTGCCTTTAAAAGACATTGAAGTTAAATTCAAACTTGAGAGATGTACCTTCCGACTTCTAGCCCGTATGAAACCAAATTTTCAAGGCATTTACAACTGCAACTGTTTTAGGCTGCTCAGATCTAGAGACCAAACATCTTTCTCCTTGAAAAGCATCTGATGACATTCATTTACAAGTCTGCCCAGAAATTATTAGTTGAATTTAGGTTTGGTTTTATTGGGCCATTTTAACGCATGAATATGATTCTACATAAACACTTTTATTATTGCTCTGGCAATAATGGGTTCAGGGTTGTTGTCCTGCTGCACGGTGAACTTTCATTCCAGTCTCAAGTCTTTTCCAGTCTCTAACAGGTTTTCTTCAGGACTGACTGATCTATATTTAACTCCAACCATCTTCCAAGTTACTGACTAGCTGCCCTGTTCCTGCTGAAGAAAAGCATCCTCAAAGCATGAAGCCGCAACCATCATGTTTTACACCGAGTATGTTTTGGGTGATGTGCAGTGTTTGTTTTTCACCAAACATTTCATTTTGCATGTAGGTTAAAATGTTCAGTTTTCTTCTATTTGCTGTGTCCCCTACATGTCAAACCTTAAGCTTGATGTCTTTCAGCTTTTTTTCAGCAGTGATTTTCTTTTAGGTTGTAAAGGCCAGATTTGTGCAGTGCATGACTAATAGTTTTTCTGTCAATAGATTCTCCCACATAAGCTTTATATCTCTGCAGCACATCCAAAGTGATGGTGAGCCTCTTGGTTGCTTTTAATTTTAAATCATGTATAACATTCCCAACTTTTTAATATTAAATGCTTTCTTTTTCTCCATCTTATGAAATCCCAGTACAGTACACTGAAGTTTGTGGTTGTAATGTGACAAAACATAACAGTTTAAATCTTGTAAGGCACCATATGTTTTAAATTAAGCACTAACAGTGTACCCTTTCTGAGGTGGACATGTTTTCAAACTTTTTGTCCATTTCATACTAGAAAACTTCGAAACTTAAAGAAAACACAAAACTGGAGACAAGAGAAGATGATAAAAATGGTCATATGTTTTTTTCTGAGTTTTAAGATACAAAGGTCAAGGATGCAGAAGGCAGGCTACAACCAGGACAAATTAGGTTGTAAGAGAGCTTGTTCTAATTTAGCTGGTTCACACATTAAAATAAGATAGCATCTACATATAGCTTCTGTATAGATATTTATAAATATGCATTTACACAGGGCTGTGTACACACATATGGTTTGTGTCATATTTACAGATAATGACCCACAGAAGAAACTATTTGATTATAATGATCTTCAAGCATCTGCTGCCCTCTACAGGACCCACATCAAATAATTGCATAGTAATAATTCTGCACAAAAGCTCTATATTTCATCTTTTAATTATCTGAAAACTTTCTGAAGATACTTGTGTTTAAAAAATCCATCAACGTTTATGGTTTCAAATTTAAGTCATGTTAGGGGCGTTTCAAATAGAGTCTGGCTGAGTATGCTGACTGAAGCAACTTATGGAAGCACAAACAAAGACTCATTCAGCAACACCTGAGCCATATGAGGGCGCTCAATGTTCCAAGCCATCCACAGGATTTATTTACCTACTGACAGGCACCCACTAAGAGGAAATTTAGTGTGCAATGAGAGAGGCATCAAGAGTGTGTGTTTTTATTTTCACAGAGAGTGGAAAGCTGAACTGAAGCATCTAGACAATGTGAGTCAAAGTGAATATCATCATCCCAAAGTGCACAAGGCAAATAATAAAACATGTCGATATGTCAACGCTCTGAGATATGTCCAAATTTATTTTTTGATTTTGTTAGTAATATTTTGGATTGACCTAAACTGAGGTCAATCCAAACATGTTATGAGAGATATTTATGAAAGGAGGAACCTGAATCGGAGCCAGAGAAACTGAACAAGGGAGGGTGGGTTTCCTGTTTTCTCAGCTCTATTTTTTCCTCCCTCATGGTGAACAAGCGGCATCATTGAATCCATGTGTGCTTAAAAGCACACTTTGCATCTCAATGTCATGACAGCCGAAGCCGGTGCCACTCGATGCAAAGAAATCCAAATGTTAGAAGTTAAGCAGGCAAGTCTTCCAAAAAGAGTGTTTGTTTTTTTATATATACTGAGGTCACTGTGCATCAATTTATTTAGAGCGTTGTATAATGTATTTACCCACTTAGAGATTTCTTCTGTTTATCTATTCATGTCACAAAACTGATCTTAATATCAGACAAAGATATGCCAAAACGCATTTTTAAATCATTATTTCATTTACTGAACCAAAAAAGCTCTTCAAGACTTACTACGGGGAACAACAACCAAGGAACATCCAGAGGTGCTTCAGACATGGAGCAGTTAAACTGAATTCATGGCAGAAACCAGCAACAGCCAGAGAACCACAGAACTTATATACTTTGGGGGAGTGTGGAGAAAAGGCATAGAGAGCAGGTGAAAGCAATCAGGTGGGAATGACTAACAGCTGAGACCAATAAAGGGAGAGTGAGTTGAGGAAGGAGAGAAAGGACGGGCACAAAGAGAGACACAGTAAAGAATCTAACACAAAATAATAATACAAAAGGAATATAGGAATGAACTAAGACGTTAAACGCAAAGGTATAACTAATATGGCAAGAATATAGAACATAATGAACATCAGGAAATGAAGAAACAGAAGCATGAAAGATTTGCAATCTGATCTGTAACATAAAAAAATGGGGATACAGATAAAGACAAAGCTGTTATAAAGCATTCAGTGAACATTTGACATGATTTGACTTAATAATGAAAACTTTTATTTATTGTCAGAGTGCAAATAGACAATGAAATTTTATTTAACCCGGTTACAAGCGGTTCTCGCATCAAAGTAGTCCTGAAATATAAAAGTCTTGAAAGATATAAATTTTATTAATAATAAAAATCTAAACCTAAACACAATAAAGTAGTTATTCTAAAGCAATAAAGCATTTCTTCAAAATATAAAACAAATGCTATTTCCAGTGACTGTATATGAGACTTCATAGCAGGTTTCCTTAGACAGAAAAACTTTTTATCCAATTTGAATAAATAACTGAATCTGACTCCACTGTTCAATGATTAGGATTATTTGGAATGTATGTAGCTGACTTTTGTGAAGTTCCTTGAGACGACGTGTTGTGAATTGGCGCTATATAAATAAACTGAATTGAATTGAATTGAACTGACTGATGTGTAGAAACTATTAAACAGCATAGCTATGTGTGTGCTTTCTCTTCACTATTGTTTACCTGAGGGCAGAAGATCAAAGAGATTTAGTGAAGGTGGTATGAGTCCTTTAGGATGCTGAATACTTCCAGATTTAGCGAGGTGAATATTCAAGGCAGCCGGGTGTATGCACAATTACTCTCTGCAGATCCTTTCTTTCTGCTGCAGGGCTGGTACTGCAAGATGCCATAGGTCAGGACATTATCAACAGAGTATATTCATGAAAACTCTCAGGAAGTCTAATCCTTGCCTTCCTGACCAGCCAGTTTGTGTAGTGTGTCTATGTATGTTGATTCCATGATATGTACAGTTGAAACCAGATATTTACATGTAAAAATACACATAATAAATTGTTTTACTGTCCGACATTAAGTCAAACTAACCTTTTCCTATATTTTTCCTAAACCTTTCCAAAATTATTCATATTTGCCAAATGCCAGGATAAGAAGAGATATACTTTTTTAGAGATTTTTTAAATGACTGTCTTCCTGCACTAAGTTTCAATCCCTTGTAGTGATCATGTCATGACTTATTAAACTTCTGATAGGTTAATTTACAACATTTGAGTTAGATGGAGGCACACTTGGCGGAGTATTTTAAGGCAATGCCTCAGGAACACTGCTTCCTTGTGCGACATCATGGAAAAAACCCAAAAGAAAAGAAATCAGCCAAGACATCAAAATAGAGTGAACCTCCAAAAGGTTGGTTCATCCTTGGGTACAATTTCCAGCTGCCTGAAGGCGCCACTTTTATCTATTCAAACAATTTCACCCAAGTGAAATGTGAGTTTTATACCCAGAACAAAATCTAAAGACCTTGTGAAGAGGCTGGCTGAAGTTGGCAACAGAATGTCATTATCCACAGTTAATCAAGTCATGTACCAGCATAAACACAAAGGTCAAGGGAAGAACCTATTGCTTGAAAAGCAACATAAAAGAGCTGATTTCTGTTTGCAAATGCACTCGGAGATAAATACCTGAATTGTTGGAGACGTGCTGTGGTCTGATGAAACTAAAATTGAAATATTTGGCAGTAATGAACAGCATTACATTTGGAGAAAAAAAAGAGGGAAGCCTGAGGGCACCATCTGAACTATATGGGGGTGGCAACATCAGCCACTGTGGGTGATTTGATTTCAGAGGGCCTGGTGCACTTCACAAAATAGATGAGAACATGAGGAAAGAAGATTATATGTAAATGGCCTGAACTGTACAGTACTTTATCAAATCCCCAGAGACTCCAAAGTGCTTTACATTACACTCATTCATTCACCCATGCATGCACACATTCACACACTGACAATGGTGAGCTACAATGTAGCCACAGCTTCCCTGGGGCACACTGACAGAAGTGAGGCTACCATCCACAGGCGCCACCGAGCCCTCTGACCACCATCAGCAGGAAAATCAGGTGAAGTGTCTTGACCGAGGACACGAGTGAGACAGACAGAGCAGGGGTTCGAGCTGGCAAGCCACCGGTTACAGGGCGAACTCTTACCACCTGAGCCACAGCCGCCCCCCTAAATACTGAAGCAACATCCCACACCTCAACCAGAAATGGCACAAATGGATCTTCCAAATTGACGATGCTCCCAATCATACAGCCAAATTAGTTACAAACAACAACAAAGTCATGGTTTTGCAGTGGCCACCACAAATCCATGAGCTCAATACCATGGAAAATTTGTGGGTAGATCTGAAAAGATGTGTGTGAACAAGGTGGCCTACAAACCTGACTCAGTTACACCAGTTCTGTCTGGAAGAATGGGCCAAAGTACTGGCAAACCGTTGTGAGAATCTTGTGAAAGAAGACCTAAACATTTGCCCAAAGTCATTTTACCAAATATTAATAAAATGCCTGTAAACGTCTGAATTTAAAGACAGTAAAAAAACTAACTCACTATTCTGGCATTAAGCAAACAGAAGTAATTTTTGTAATACTAACTCACCTAAACCTAGAGGAGCTTACTCAGATTTATTGTCCAGTAGTGTACAACTGAAACCAGATGTTTGTATACACTGTATGTAAACATCTGGTTTCAACTGTATGTCCACAGGGAATTAAATGCTGGTTTTAGTGCTGTGCATAGTGGAATTAGGGGTTATGATGAAATCAGTGTGACACAATTAGGACACATCTGGTATGAATCTGTCGCTGCCCACTACCTTTGATTTTTTCCTATTTGCCCACAGGCAGTGTTGGTGAAAAAACAATATTGAGTGATACTGAAGTTAGGCTGATAAATATGTCAATCCCTGTTGAAAATAACCCTTTTACCATTGGAGTATGTCTTTCTGCTACATATCGTCAACAAATGGGAAACCCTAACACACCGAGTACTGGTTGCAAAATTGTTTAATTTTTGTTTTGTTTTGGCATGTCTTTTTTTCACAGTATGATTTACAAGTTTTAACTGTTCTCAGTATACCTGGTACAGATTTTCCTCCTTTCCCTGAACTTTTTGCTCTAACTCTTAGTTTTGTGTGTTAATGTCAGGGGGGTTGGAAATCCCAACTGTTTCTTTTGAGCAGCTGGCTACAGGGCCATGTTTCTAACCCTTATAGAACAGCTACACTTGCAGAGGAAAGATTTATGAGCTGTGCTTTGTGTGTTACTGGTGCAAAAAAGCAAAATTCTACTTTAAAATGTTTTTATATGTTACATTTGTATCCTTAACAATTCTATAAAATAGCAAAAGTAGCTTCATATTTAGTTAATTTACATTGATCTCAAAACAGCCATTATAATGTAAAGTTCCATATATAATTTTTGTTTGGTATTGACAATCCTTCTCTTTAACTATATTTCTAAAAAAAAATGTATGTCACAATAAATAAAAAAACTCACTTTAATGCTTTTTTTTATGTATGCTAAAGTATCATAGTTGGGGTTATTCTTTCCTAAGAATTAAAGCATATAAATAAAAGCTGAAATTTGCTCTCGGCTCGCTCTTGGTAGCTGTGTATGTGACATCCATTGGCTTTTATATGGGTAACAATCACAAAATGGGATCCTGTTATACAATCCTTGCTTCAGAGTGTTTGATCACGACTTCACCTTGAGAATTTCCTCTCACCCTTTACTTTTAAACTCACCTTTTATTCAGTAAAAAGCCATGATGGCTGCCACTTATAATAGACTTACTTGTCACTCTCAACACACAAGACGTTCCAAATAAACATTATCTTCAAGGAAATTGAGGAAGAACACAAGATATGTTTATACATCAGTGTTTTAAATCTAAACATCATAAGCAAAATGAACTGCTTGAATAGCAGCTGTTGTAACTCCAAAGTGCTTCACAGCAGCTGGGATGTTAAAGGCGAGGAATGCAGAGCTGAATGGGCTCCCTGTTTCAGCATAATTCACACACTGCCATTTGGGGATCCCAGGCAACGTCAGGCAGCGTGCAATTGAACAATTCCACATTAGTCCCCATTTTATCAATGCCATGCCTATCCCCTGTGCAGACTTATATAAAAACACATAGAAAGAAGATCTATTCTTTAGGGACTTTCTAATAATTCTGAATTATTACATTTTGGTGTACTATGTGTATTTTTTTCTGTTCTATTGTCTTTAAAAATCTTTACCGAGGAAGCAGTGTAAATAGGGACATCCTTTTATGTGACTATGGTTAGATTTGCAACAGTTATGCAAATCTTGTCGTATTCGTTGTCTTCCACTTTTTTTAAGACCAGGTCGCAGGGGCAACTGAGTAGAGAAGCCCAGACTTATCTCGGTCTTTCCATCATGACCCTCAGTTTATGCCCATAGGTAAGGGTTTGAATGTAGACCGATCGGTAAATGTAGGGTTTCGCTTTTCGGCTCAGCTCTCTCTTCACCACAATGGACCAGCACAGTGTCCTAATTACCGCGGTAGCAACATCGATCCTTCTGTCGATCTCCCGCTCCATTCTTCTCTAACTCGTGAACAAGACCCCAAGATACTTGAATTCCTCCACTTGAGGCAGGAGCTCCCCTCCAACCTGAAGAGGGCAAGCCACCCATTTCCGGTCGAGAATCATGGCCTCGGACGTAGAGGAGGTGATCCCCATCCCAGCTGCTACACACTCAGCTGCAAACCGCCCCAGTGCGTGCTGTAGGTCATGGCTAGAGGGGGCCAGCTGAACCACGTCGTCTGCAAAAAGAAAAGACGAAATCCACTGGTCCCCCTCTGGCCTGTGGCTGCGCCTACAAATCCTGCCCACAGAAGTTATGAACAGGACTGGTGACAAAGGGCAGCCCTGCCAGAGTCCAACATGCACTGGGAACAGGTCTTAGTGCCGGCAATGCAGACCAAACTTCTGCTCCGCTTGTCCAAAGACCACATGGCCCCTAATAAAGGGCCCCCGTGAGTCCGTATTCCTGGACTCCTGGACTTCCTCTTGATCTCCCGGACGAGCTCAGGTTCCGTTCCCCCCAGCGAGGTAACACTCCACGTCCCTAGAGCCAGTTTAATTATCCAGAGATCAGATAGTCGAAGTCTCCACCTTCATCTGCTGCCCAGTCATCTTTGCACCGGTCCCTCATGGTTACCCCTGCAGGTTTGGCCCACTGGGGGATGGCCTCGTGTCTCTCATTTCGTCGTGGCCTTGCTGGATCCCACTAGGAGTAACACGGCCACCAGGCACTCACCGACAAGTCCTGACCCCAGGCCTGGCTCCAGGGTGGGACCCTTGTTCCACCGAACCGGGCCACATCACGTGCCTAGTTGTAGCAGTCCTCTTGAAGGCATCTCAACTGCTCTTTGTATGACCCGTCACTCATAGCCTGCTGGCCATGGAAGACCCTACAAGGAGCCCCGGACAACATGGCCTCAAGGATCATTCAATCCCTCAAACCCCTCCCCCACGTTGGTGGCGGTTCAAGGAGGGAATTATGCAAATCTGGCATGCTTTAATCATTCCTTCTAGGTTTAAGGAGTAAATATAAAAAAGACCAAAGTTACACAGCATATTTTGTTGCATTACAACCACAAAGTTCAGAGAATTCTTTTGTGATTTTGTGTGAGCAACACACAGTTAATGCATAACTTTGAAGTTAAAGGGAAATGACAGTTTTCAAGATATTTACTAAACTCTGAAAAAGTGTGCATGCATGTGTGTTCAGCCTTCTCTACTCCTATACTGCTAAATAACATCTAGTGCAACCGATGGTCTTTAGGAATCCCCAGATTAGTAAATAGAGTCCACCTGTGTGAATCTCAATATCAATCAAGACATTCTGTGAAATCAACAGAAATAAAACTGTGGAGACTTTTAAGGAAATGCTAGGTTATAAAACAATTTCCTTCTCCCAAAGCACTGTTCAGTCCATTATCTTTTAATGGGAACAGAATGACACATTCTTGACATACCATCCCCACGGTAAACATGATACTGACAGCATCATGCTGTGAGGAGCACTTTCTTCAGCAGAGACAATGAAGTTGGTCACAATGAATTGGAAAATAGATGGAGCTAAATACAGGGGAATCCTTAAAGAATATCTGGCTGCAAAAAGCTGAAGTAGAGGTTCTCCTTGGCTACAATGGAATGGTTTGGATCAAACCATTTTTAAATGCAAGAAAGACCCAGTCAAAGTTCATGTCAAAACCTAATTCTGAATCTATAGTAAAACTTGAAAGTTGCTGTTCACAAATGCTCTGTGCCCTAGCTAACTGAGCTTGAGCTATTTTGCAAAGAAGAATGGGTATATATGTTTAGTCTTGAGATGTAGAAAGCTGATAGTAACATACCCTTAAAGCCTTGCAGCTGTTATTGCAGCAAAGGCCATTTTGAATGTGGGCTCAATCTGAAATCACGCCATATTTTTATTAATACATTGAAGTTTATCACTGTAAAATGAGAAAAGGTTCAAGGGGTATGAATACTATTGCAAGGAATCGCTTATAAAATGACAAGCAATTTTTTTAATGCAAACTCTTGAACCTGTAACTGATCATGTCTGGCACTTCATAATTAAAAAAACATTTCTTTACACATTTAAAGCACTCACATCAAAATAAATTTAATTACCACTTCAACAGAGTAACATTTACATCTGTGTGATACAGTTCTAATAAATTAGGTATAATCTATAACTTGACATCTTGGTACATCTGTAAAAAATAAATATGGCAGCAAAGAGTACAGGCAGCAAGTAAATAATAGGTTTAGGCTTACTCAATGCTTTCATGAAAACCCGCCCTTTAAGATAATACCCCATCCAGTTCTAGTATCAAACTAATCAAACAACTTATATCAAACATTCAGCAAAACTTGGCTAGATATACAAAACTATAATTGCATTGGAAAAAATTTAGAAGAAAAAAAAAATTATACATTGCGATGTATTGGCGACCTGTCCAGAGCGTATCCTGTCTCTCGCCCATAGACTGCTGGAGATAGGCACCAGCCCCCCCGTGATCTACTATGGGATAAGCGGTACAGAAGATGAATAAATGAATGAAAAGGATTATACTTTTTTTTTTTTTTCAGCAAAATTAACACAACAGGTTTTTGATAAAAGGCTGATTTGTATTAGACTGGAGTTAGAAAGACTGAAGAATTTATACATGAATGCCTGAAGAAAAGGGTGAAGGATTAGAATTTGGTTAAATCAGGCAAAAACATTGTCAACCAAATTTTAAATGAAAAACTTTTAAGTATCGTTACATTTCAATAATCAGCATCAGAAGCCTGAAATACTTACTTTTAGATTTAAAAAACAACTAAGAATTACTTTAGAAAAAATATTACACATAATATTAATGGAAAAAAAAAACTCTAAACACTGACAGTTTTAGAGTCCAGTAACTTTGACAACCTGATACTTTATTGAAGTATAAACTTTTGATTTTTAAAACAAAGTTAGGATAGGCACACTCCATTTGAATCCCCAAACCAAAATCCTTTCCTTGAGCAGCGAGGCAGCATTACTGGGGCCTCAGGCAAGCTGAACACAATGCTGTCATTGAATCATATTCACAGTAGTTACCTTTATGCACCACCAATGCAACACCACCTGGATTTTACTTAATGATATGGGCTTAGGCATGCAGACACACATAACAAGAATATCTTTCAGAAAAAAGCTTCTCTTTTTTCTAAAGATTAAATTATTTTGATCTTAATATACATAAAAATGTGAGGTCTTTTTGTCAGATAATACAACCCAAACATCATACCCAACACTTGTTCAAGAATTATTTTTTGTTTTACTGTTTTATCTCTAAATTAGGCAGTATGGTGAAAGGAGCAGCAGGTTATTAGAAAAGAAGCTTATTTTGTCAGATATTAAAGCCTCACAATCACTTGGAGGTAGGAAATCACTGAACTATTAAAAAGCCAACTGAGGTAAGTGATGTTTCATGTATAGTGTTTCCTAGTTTGTTATAAAAATAATATATTTCAATCTTGCTTTTATGTTCACAAATTACATTGAAAATCCAAAGATAACATTTTTAACATTATCATACACATACAGCTGGGAGAACACTGTATAAATGTTCCTTAAAGACAGAAAGAATGCTGTTCCATAGTCACTTTACCTGAGTAAGATTTATAAAAACTACCAAAGCACATCACATCTGATCTAATGAGATTCTAGTTGTCTATTCTAGGGTGGGATTATTACCATATTAGTCAATATTTGTGAATACATACAGACACTGAATGTCCTGATCTAATCCTAAGTATCTATAAATAATCAGTATTGGAGCCCCTGACTTAACTCAACCCCAGTATATGTAATTTGATCCCCAGCAAGTTGTGCAGATGTTTTGCATAGGTCCGTGTTGAAACATGTTGTGTTGTTTAGCTTGCAAAAATGTTTTGTATCTTTACAATACAAAAACTGTAACCTGCACATTATTTGTCCATCTAATGAATTTTGTTTACTCTTTACAATAACATTAACAGTAAAAGAAAGACTGTTGGTTGCAACAGATGTCTGTCTGTCTGTGTAATGTGACTTGCTCATTCAATTTTATAATGTGCCAACTTTATGAAGCAGGAGATCAACTTTTTCATTTCCCATTTCATCCACACATAATCCACTGGAACTGCCCTAAATTGTTATGAGCTATATTATCCCCCAGGACTAAGAGAAAACATGCCAACATTATCTTACCACTGCAGAAAGGTTCTCCACATGAAAACAATGTCAACAGAAGCAATATTGGAGTTTGTTGAATAATATTAGATTTTTAGAAACAAAGGATAAAGTTATAAGATAAAACTATTTCAAAACATTGAAGCAAATATCCCAACTCAACCCTTTGTTCGGGTTGCTATAGCGTCATTGGTGTTAGAGTTATGTTAGACACCAACACAAGTCTAATGTAGATGATGTAATACTGATCAAATGTAAGGGGTTCTTTTTACTGCACTTTGAAAGCAGAGTTCTCATGCATTTACATGGCACTGATATTAATATCTGTAATGAAGCATCAGGCTGGGACCCAGCATTGGCAAATTCCTGTTCTTGGCTGACTTGGAGCGCTATCGGGGACCTCTCTACTACAGACACTCTTCCCAAATTACTATTACACTCTTGTTTTTCCCTGAAAATACAATAATCTTACACTAAACCTATACATCTCACACAGTGGCCCTTCAAAACTCTGTCTTATTTCAAAATTTAAATATGGCACAATGTTGGAGTAACTGGCATCTCAGTGAATACAGAGCGCAGATGTTATTCCCTTTAAAAAGGCTATCTGTTGGTAAAGTCAGGCATGAAGTTAACATGGTACTTGCTGTTTTGTCTGTACATAAATGGTTTTTTTTTTTGTTTGTTTTTTTACAATTGGAAGGTTGCACAGTAACGCAATTTTATGAGGAAGATCCTGAGTTCAAATCCTGTCCAGGGTCTTTCTACATTTAGTTTGCATGTTCTCGCTGTGCATGTGTGGGTTCTCTCCATGTACCCTGGCTTACAGTCAGAGGACAAAACCATGAACGTTAGGTTTTTTGGTCTTAATAAATAGTCTTTATGTTTGAGTGTTTGTGTGCATGGTTGTTTGTCTCTGTGTCACCCTGTGAAGAACTGGCAACCTGTACAGGGTGTACCCCACCTCTCAACAACTGACCGCTGAAGACAGGCATCAGCCCCGTCAGCAACCCAGCAAGAAAAAAGCAAGTATTGTACATGGATGAATGTTCTGTTGGATTCAGTCGTTTGTAGAAACTCCACTTGATTATAGAAATTCTTTATCTTCAAGCAAACTGATAGACTTATTGATCAGTGTATTTTCATTATCCACAAATTTGTACCCAAACAACTTCATGGTCGGACCACACACGTTCTGCACAACCTGAACCAGCGTAAAGGGAATGGTAATCCTCCATTTCTCTGCTTGCTCAGAGGAGTTCTTCTGTGTGGAGTATATTCCACTGGCTTCCTCTGTAGTCTGTGTGTTTCTCAGAATCCACTCCCTTGCTTGGGAGCTAAAGGGTATCCCTGTAAACTTGTACATCTCCTCAGCCTTCTGCATTGGGTATCGAGCAATATCCTCATAACGCACCAACATGTAGCGTCCCTTTAGCCAATGGGGCTCGCTAAGTCCCAATTCTGCAGATATCCTAACTTGATCACAGTTTCCTTTAAGTCTCCTCACCTCCTCGTCATTTTCAGGTACCTGGCCGTCCTTTGCCCAGGCTTTCCATGTCTTGTATTTTGAGGAGAAGGCCACCATGCGTGACGCTAAGATGGCTCGTGGATCTCGAACCAGCTGGATAACTGTGACGTCAAGGCGAGGGTCCACCACCAAAGGCTGCAATGTGTCCAGCTGCCGCACACGGACAGCTTTGATGGTATGGTATTGTTTGGAGAGGCAGGACTCCGATGCAAGAGTCAAGTTCAGTGGTCCGCACTGGCGTATCTTGCAGCGATACCTAAAACAAAACAATATATACTTTCATCAGACAAATGTGGTCTCAGGGTTTATGGGCCGTTTGAGCCTTAGAAAAGAATTTGCAAAAAAGTGGTTTAACTAAATATTTGTTAGTTTAGTTTTCCAGTGCCCTGGAAAAGTATCCAAAACCTTCAAACATTTTCACAGTTTGTCAGTTTAAAAACTTCAATTGATTTTATTAGGGATTTAGTCAAAAACCAACAGAAAGAGCTGCATTATTGGTTTCCAAATTTTTGCAAGAAAAGCATCTCAAAAGTGTGGCATGTACATGCATTCAGCCCCAAATACTCTTATGACACTAAATAAAATCCAGTGGAACCAAATGACTTCAGTAATGGCCCGATTTAGCAAATAAGAGTCCACCTGTGTGTGACTTAATCTCAGCTTAAATAAGGCTCCACTGAAGGCCTCTGAGGTTTGTTACAAAACATCAGCGAAGAGACAGCAACAGCAACCAAGACACGGCACACAGGTCAGAGGCAAAGTTGTGGAGAAGTTTAAAACAGGATTATAACACAACATCTACAGCTTTTGACATCTTACAGCGCAATGTTAAATCCACCATCCCAAAATAGAATGAGTAAACTAAAAACGATATTTAAGGGACACAGCAAACATATAGAAGAAGGTGCTCTGGTCAAATGAGACCAAAACTAAACAGGGAATGTGGTCAGATGATGAATAAGGCTACATACAGGTAAATCCTGGAGGAAAACCTGATAGAGGCCGCAAAACACTCGATATTGGGGCGTTCCGGCAGCACAAGACCATAAACATGCAGCCAGAGGCAGATTAGAGCAGTTTAGATCAAAACATATTGATGTATTAGAACAAACTAAAGTCCAGAGAAAAATCAAAATAATCCATGACAACACTTGAAAACTGATGTCCACAAATGTTCTGCCAATATGACTGAGCTTAAGCTATACTATATTGCCAAAACTAGAGTCACACCACCAAATCAAAGAATTTGAGGGTTACAATCACTTCCATGGCTGCAGGTGTATAAGGTTTGGTGTGGAGAAACTTGACTGTTCTTACCTCACCCTTTTTGAACACCTTTGGGGTGAATTAGAGTGGAGGCTACAATTCTGAATTCTCAACAAATTATGAACACACTCTCGAACTTTAGGGAAGATGTTAACTAAATAGTTAAAGTTGCTACTCCTGGCAACAGTGGGTCAATCAACAAATTTGACCTTATAGATTAAGAATACGATGTTATCAAAGTTGATGTGCATGTAAAAGTAGGCAGACAAATACTTTTGGCAATATAGTATATTTTGCAAAGGAGAATGGGGCCATATTTTTTTTTTTCTCAGATGTGTAGAACTAGTAGCAACATACCCAAATTGACAAAACATTGTTCATCATTTTCTTCCTTTCACAATTATGCACAACTTTGTGTTATTTGAGCTGTCCACTGATCACCACCTGGTGGTGAGTTGTATCTGCTGGAAGAGGAGAAGGCAGGACAGACTTGGCAGGCCCAAGCGCATATTGAGGGTCTGCTGGGAACGTCTGGTGGAGCCCTCGGCCAGGGATGTATTCAACTCCCACCTCGGGGAGAGGTTTGACCAGATTCCGGGGGATGTTGGAGACATAGGGCCTGAGTGGACCATGTTCTCCGCATCTATTGTCGATGCTGCTGCCCGTAGCTGCGGCCGTAAGGTCTGCGGTGCGTGTTGCGGCAGCAATCCCGGGACCCGGTGGGTGACACCAGCGGTAAGGGACGCTGTCAAGCTGAAGAAGGAGTCCTATCGGGTGTGGTTGGCTTGTGGGGCTCCTGAGGTGGCTGACGGGTACCGTGAGGCCAAGCATGCCGCATCCCGGGCTGTGGCACAGGCAAAAACTCTGGCCTGGGAGGAGTTCGGTGAGGCAGTGCTTTGCCAACACTGTTTACAGTGGGGGTGGGAGGCTGCTGAACTCGACTGGGGACATTATCGGGTGGTGGAAGGAGTACTTCGAGGATCTCAATCCTGCCATCACGCATTCCCTGGTGGAAACAGAGGCTGGGGACTCGGAGATAGACTCTTTCATCACCCATGCTGCAGTCACCGAGGTGGTTAAAAAGCTCCGCGGTGGCAGGGCTTCGGGGGTGGATGAGATCCGCCCTGATACCTCAAGTCGCTGGTGTTGTGGGGCTGTCGTGGTCGACACACCTCTTCAACATTGTGTGGCGGTCGGGGACAGTGCCTCTGGACTGGCAGACTGGGGTGGTGGTCCCCCTTCATAAGAAGGGTGACCGGAGGGTGTGTTCCAACTACAGGGGGATCACACTCNCATGGTGTGGCGGTCGGGGACAGTGCCTCTGGACTGGCAGACTGGGGTGGTGGTCCCCCTTCATAAGAAGGGTGACCGGAGGGTGTGTTCCAACTACAGGGGGATCACACTCCTCAGCCTCCCTGGACAGGCCTACGCCAGGGTAATGGGAGAGTAGAGTCTGGCTGATAGTCGAACCTCGGCTTCAGGAGGAGCAGCTCTATACCCTCTACAGGGTACTTGAGGGTTCATGGGAGTTTGCCCAACCAGTCCACATGTGTTTTGTGGACCTGGAAAAAGCATTCGACTGTGTCTCTCGTGATGCCCAGTGGGCGTTGCCCTAGGAGTATGGAATCGGGGGCCCTTTATTGGGGGCCATCCGGTCTCTGTACAAGTGGAGCAGGAGTTTGGTCCGCATTGCCAGCACTAAGTCTGACCTGTTCCTGGTGCATGTTGGATTCCGGCAGGGCTGCCCTTTGTCACTGGTCCTGTTCATAACTTTTATGGACAGTATTTCTAGGCGCAGCCAAGGGCCGGAGGGGGTCTGGTTTGGGGACCAGAGGATTTCGTCTCTTCTTTTTGCAGATGACGTGGTCCTGCTGGCCCCCTCCAGCCAAGACTTACAACATGCGCTGGGGTGGTTTACAGCCGAGTGTGAAGCGGCTGGGATGAAGATCAGCTCCTCCAAGCCCGAGGCCATGGTTGTTGACCGGAAAAGGGTGTCCTCTTCAGGTTGGAGGGAAATTCCTGCCTCAAGTGGAGGAGTTTAAGTATCTCAGGGTCTTGTTCACGAGTGAGGAAAGAATGGCGCGAGAGATCAACAGACGGCTCGGTGGGGCTGTCGCAGTAATGGGGGCACTGTGCCGGTCCATTGTGATGAAGAGAGAGCTGAGCCAAAATGCGAAGCTCTCGATTCACCGGACGGTCTACATTCCTACCCTCACCTATGGCCATGAACTTTGGGTCATGACCGAAAGAACGAGATCCCGGATACAAGCGGCTGAAATGAGCTTCCTCCGTAGGGTGGCCGGGC
>JAHUTJ010049584.1:11636-36042 GCA_036250325.1 Characodon lateralis
AAAACTCAGCAGTATAATCCATCTGCTTCTGTTTGTTTGTAGGTGAAGTGATAAAAATCAACATGTGGAGGATGCTGCTGTGCGAAGCCACAGCCGCCATCATGGCCAAAGGCTTCGACATCCTGGGAATCAACCCCGTCCAGAGGATGTGATCCAGGCTTCCTCGGACTTCACCTGAAACAAGCTTACTGACTCAAAACTCACAGGACTGTAATTCCCCATTAAATCAAACCGTATAGACGGACAATGTTAAGGCTGGTTCAATAAATATCATGTGAAGGATCTTTTTTTTTTTAAATAAAGCTCCATTCTGAAACTGAAACGTTTCCTGTTTTGCTGGTTAACTGATAAATCTGCAGAAGAAAACTGTGTGAAATACCAGCTTTTAGAAACGTCTCTCCTTGTTTTACATCAGGTGTGGAGAGTTGCAGATTGCAGTTCATTCAGGTTCAGTTTAACTCTGGAGCGAACACCTGGATAAAAGAATCCAACCTAGAAGGATTGCTTTTTACACCTGGGGAAATGGCCAACTGAAGGCTCCCCCAACACCTGCCTGAATTGAGCTAAATAAACGGAGCAGCCACGGTCCTTTTTATTTTTGGTTTCGACCCCAGGTGTAGCTCCAGAGGCTGTTGAATCTCACGCCATTATCCAGAAAGATCAGAAGATAAATTACACCTCTCCCAGATACCAACCACTGCTCTGAAGTTACCTTCCAGTTAGGTAAAGGGCTATTGACCACCTTTTATGAGCTCTGGTTTGAAGTCTAAAATACTTGGAAAGGTCAAACCTAGATTGAATTATTCTGTGCTGATTAAAAAAAAAAAAAAAAAAAGCTCAAACCCACCTTTGAATTGGAATAAGCTTAAAAACTACAAAACTGAAAACACTTGGACCGACCGGCATCAACAGCACCTTAAATGGGGTCAGTCGCTACACTTCAGTCTAGGACTTTATTATTCTGCCCAGATTTGTCTTTATCATAGAAATAACGTTTTTATGAAAATATCTGCCTTCAGCTTTGGAGAATCCAGTCCAGGTTTGACCAGTCGAGTGCTGCTGTTTTTAAGGTAGACCACATCTAAGATGGTCTTCCCTGTCACAGATCAGTTGGAATTTCTATAGTGTAATAATGAAGCATTCTTCTTGTAGTTAGAATTACGATTTTCTGAATTCCCAGTTGGTAAAACAAGAACTAATGTCAAAATTCAAAGTTTTAGAATCAAATCTCCAGGCTGAACGGTGGTGCAGTCGGTAGCACTGTTGCCTTGCAGGACGACGGTCCTGCTTTCGAATTCCATGCAGGGGTCTTTCTGCATGGAGTTTGCATGTTCTCCCCATGCATGGATGGGTTCCCTTTGGGTTTTCCAGCACACTCCCGCGTCAGTGGTTAGGCATGAGTGTATGTGTGCATGGTTGTGTGTCCCTGTCCATTGGGCCTCTCGCCCAATGACTGCTGGAGATGGGCCCCAGCGACCCTGCAACAACAAACTGGTATAGGCCATGGATAAGCTGACACACATAAAACATTAAGTTGCAGGTGTCCACCTTATAACTGAAGTGTGTACTTTTGTAGCTAATTATTTGGTCTTTAAAATTTTGGACACCCAGTTAGGTATTCTTTCATGAAAATGTTAACCTACTAATGTCTAATTTGTTTTTTGATTTATCTCTAGAAAAGAACTTGCCAGCATGTACCTTGTTTTACTCATTAGACAAAATATACAATCAAGTTGGGAAACTTGGCTTTTGGAACCCAGGTCCAAGTTGCAGCTATAGAAGAACACCAACTTTCCTGTGAAAGTTTACTCCAGGGTGTTCAAAGAGTCTGATCGTCAAACATCTGGTTCAGGAGCAGGAATGCAGTTTTGTCCTGGGCCCGTATTCACGGGATGCACCCCCTAAACAGTCGAGTAAATGAGCACATAGACGTCTATAAAAATCATACAATTAATATAGAGATAAGATTACTTTATCATCCCTCTAGGGTGAAATTAAGTAGTTTCAGCAGCAGGACAGGTTAAAGGTCAATTTCTAGTAGGGTAGTATTAGGTAGGATAAATAATAAATTACCATGAATAAAGAGTGCTTTCAGAAAATTGGAAAAAATAAACAAAAACAAAAAAAAAAAATATATATATATAAAACAAACTGTAGAAAAGATACAGTACAATAATCTAAACACTATGTACAAAGAGGGAAGATGTAAATGAGGTGAATAAAACATGGTCATGAAATAGAAAAGCAAGATTGTTCTTTTTTTGTTTTGAAGAGATTTAAAAAAATCTATTTTGCTCTTAAACAGTTGGTAGATTTACATTATATGAAAAACAAAAAGTATCTTCACCTGGTGGGAAATAATACAACATGAAATTCTAAAGGGGTTTCATCACAATGCAATTAATGGAAGAAAAAAAAACCCCAACAAATTAACTTAGCAAAAGTAGCGTATTCAAAAATGCTTTTTGAAGGGAGTTAAGAACCCAAAAAAGGGACAAATTGACATGGGCTGTTTATGTGTATGAAAAATATCCATAAACTTCACTGTGTTTTAATGAGAAGGAAAATGATGCATGATTTTCAATCTTCTTTCTTCTTCTTTTTAATAAATAAAAATCTGAAAAGTGTGGCTTGCTTCTGTATTCAAACAGCTTTGAGTCAACACTGTTACCTTTTGCATCCAACTGTAAAACTTTTTGAGTATATCTACCAGCTTTGTACATTTTGAGGTTAAAGGTTTGCAGATTCTTCTCTGCAGAATAGATCAAGCTCAGTCAGATTGGATGGAGAACCCCACAGATTTATTTGTAGACTTTGACTAGGCCATTCCAACACACAGTTGAGCTTTGAGGGAAACCATTCCATTGTAGCTCTTCCTGCATGGATGGTGAACCTGCCTCGGTCTTAAGTGCTGTCCAGCCTCTAGCAGGTCTTTGTCCAATCAGCTTTGAGCA
This sequence comes from Characodon lateralis, assembly GCA_036250325.1. Taxonomy (NCBI): domain Eukaryota; kingdom Metazoa; phylum Chordata; class Actinopteri; order Cyprinodontiformes; family Goodeidae; genus Characodon; species Characodon lateralis. The sequence continues at coordinate 14,591 of JAHUTJ010049584.1, forward strand.
GCTTCCTTGTGCCAACAGAAGAAAATCATCCCCACAGAATGACACTGCCATCCCCATGTTTCACTGTGTAAAGTTTCCCAACACACACGCAGTTTTGCATGTTCATGTTCAGTATTGGTTTAATCTGACCAGAGCATTTTCTCCCATGTTTGCTGTCAGTGTAGAGGGGTGAATACAAATGCACACTCATTACTTTCTTTAGAAAAAAAGAAAAAACCCTAGAAAACCACATGTCCTTAAATAATGCACTACTTTGTGTTGGTCTTTCATGAAATCCCAATGACATACATGAATGTATGTGGCCACAGTGTGGCATAAAGGACAAGGAGTGTGAGTAGTTTGACCTGGCTCTAGCTTCACATCCATGGTGCTTCTCTGCCATATCTGCAGTTTTTTAAAGAATGTGGGATTTTTTTCCTCATTTGTTAGTATATGCCACTCCTGTATGACGGTAAAATCTGCAGTAGTCATGACTTGGTGTTAAAAGTAAAAGGGAATCATGTTTATAAAATCCACGATATTTTTCCCTTTATAGCACCCAGTTTATTCACCTTTTTCTTTTGTGGTGAAATCAGGAAACATTTTAATGTTGGGTTTGCACAACTGACCTCAGATCTGTTATTTTTTCTGCATCCACTCTGCTCTTTTTTGTCTCCCCTCTTCCTTTCCTTTATTTGCAGAATTCAGACATTTTTCATAATCTACAAACTTCAGCAGTTGTAAAATGTTTGTGCATCAACGGTCTGCACACAGGGGCCCAAACGAATTAGTAAAAATTGTTTGCTTGCATTTAAACTAATTGCTTTTTCCAGTACTGTCCTCCCAGCCCAATCTGCATCCCAGTCTCTGATGTACAGAAACTCATGTTTGACTTGGAGGGGGGGGATTTTAGATAAAACATATATATATAAAATGCAGTTTTCCTCCTGCAGGACTTTGAGAACAGAGGCTTTGTTAGCAGAACTTCATAATGTGAGGCAGACAATCCTGTTCCAAATTAATTATAAATCACAGGCACTCTGAGGCTGCCTGGAAGACACTAATTGTTCAGTCTGCTTCTGCCACCTGACAGTGTTACACTTCCACTCATATTAAAGTTGCATGAAGCTGTGATTAAGAAATCACACAGTCGTTGTTTAGATTTCTTCAGGCTCATGAAATATCTACCCCGCCATGTGTCCCAGGACCTTATAGCTGATCTCAGGACCGTTAGCAGCTTCATGAAACATTCACTGGGCTTTCAAAGAGCTATGTTGGGTTTTAATTTGTCTTCTCTGTGCTGCAGTTTGATGGTTTCCTCTTTCGGGAGGAAGACCACGGTGCCCATCCGTTGCGACCTGTGGATGGAGACGAGGATGTTGGCTGAGATGAGGAAGATGGAGCTTCCTGGGACCTCCTGGTGATGCTGTTGAGAGCAGAAGGCAAATACAAATGTTAATTAAACACATTTCTTGAAAGGTCTCAGTTTGTAGAAATGTCAAAGCCGCTTTCTGTCGAGGCTTCAGGTGACATTTTGTCTGATGGCCAGAAGGGGGCGACTCCATGAAGCGCAACTGAAATGAAGTTAATGGCACCATTTGTCAACAAATGTCAACGTTTGACACATTTTCAGCAACTAGACGTTCACTGATTGCGGGTTTGTGCAGCACCTTAAGTGGGGCGTAAGCGTGAAAAGTAAGCAGACAATATGTTTTTTAAAACTTCCCAAATAATGTGAAAAGTGATGCAAGGAATTATATTCACCCAATTTTAGTCTGATATCACTAAACAAAATCCAGTGCAGCCAATCAGCTTCAGACGTCACCAGATTATCGACCAAACTAACTCTAGCACGGCGTGTTTATGGTGTGAACGTGATCCGACACAGATACCAGGTGTTCGCTGCAAGCTTGACCCAAACCCCTCCCCGTAGCCAAGTTTGCGTTGCATTGTGGGATGCGGTACAGCACATCTGACCAATAAACAGACCAATTGATCTCGCCCGGTTTGTAGGGACTGGTTCTGGTTCGTTTGGAGTTTCTCTGTGTGAAAATAAACCGAACCACTGGAAAAAGTTACAAGTTTACAAACTCATCAGCTTATTGGGACCACAGTAGACAACCTAAAGGCTTAAAAACGTTCTCTTATCAAACATAATCCCAGGGTTTTATCTCAGGTAAAAATGAGCGGCTCAACTTTAGACCCGTCTAGACATGACCGTCCACCTGAACTGACCGGCTGGGTGAGGAGTGATTTAATCAGATAAGCAGCCAGGAGGGCCATGGTAACTCTGGGGAGGCTGTGGAGATTTGCAGCTCAGGTGGAAGAATGTCAACAGGACAACTATTAGTTGTGCACCCCACAAATCTGGTCTTTATGGAATCATTGAGGAAAACCTTCAGAGGTCCTGTTTTAATTTTGCCACCAGCCAGGCACATCACATATGAATAGAAAACAGGCCTACAAACCTAATAGCCTTATACTCCCAACTAGGGTTGTCACGTTATTATATCATACTTAGATGTGTAAATATCCGTTATCAGGGTGTATACATTCGGTCCAGCTGTGTAGTTGATTGGATTGTTTTACAGCGTAAACAGATCTAGTCCATACAAACATTCCTTACAGTGTACACAATGATCTGGTCAATGGAAACCCCTGTTGACTTGTTTTCTGGTAGTTTTACATCCGGTTTTGTTTGGCGCTTAGCTGAAGTCATCAGGGTAGGTTGCCACTGATCGTTTCGCCTCTTCCATTCAGCGCTGTCTGCTGGTGGACATTTTCCTGCGTTAATTCATTCCCACAGCAGAACGGAGGATTACTGAGCTTTGTTTTCATGGCTGAAAAACATCAGGGCGTCTGTAAGGTCCTCAGCTGGCATCAGGGCTTCTCAGCATCCTTTAGCTTTTCTTTATCTGCCTCAGCAGCAAAAATGTTTTTGCCATTTTGACTACATCTGGCTACATGTTACCAGAGTTTTCAACTTCCAGGAGTGCCTCCTTGTTTATCGTTTAGGTTCCCCTCTGCGAGGGAGGGGAGGGGCAGGGTCCGTGTGTCTGCAGGACAGTTGTGTTCCAGCTTAGGGAGATAAAAATGACTGTTTATATTTGACTCAGATGGAGCGCTGGGTGGCTCAGTTGGTAGAGCAGGTTCGCCATGAGCAGAGGCAGCTGTCCTGGGTTTGATTCCCAGTCTCTGGCCATTTGCTGCAGCCTCTTTCCTGTCGATTTACTAGTCATTAAAGGGCACTAGTGCAAAAAAATCAAATAATAAATGAATTGACTCAGATGAGTATCTGTTTCCTCCTTCACTTGTTCTGTCACAGCATTTCAGGCTTAGAGAAGCTGGTTGTTTAAATGTGTCGAGGCAGATTTGTGCTACAGGATATTACACTCTACAAAATATCTTTTGCAGTGTCCCTTATATCAAAATACGCCATAATCCCAGAGGTATTGGGTCCCAGCACCAAACCAATGAATTCTGGTGTTCCAGTCATCTCCATGGCTGCAACAGGACAAAAGGTGCAAAGGTTCATTTTTGCAGGGTATGACATTTTGTTACCTGCTGATCAGATTTCATTATAAGAAACAGCGGGAATAGTGTCAAAATTCCCTTTAATTACAAAACATTTTATGTGGATTCCTTTAAAAAATACAATTTCACATTATTGTAATTGTATAAAAGTTTATATTCACTTTCCGTTCTCATTTGATGACTTATAATATAAACGCCTGAGTTAGTTCAGCCCGAAATAAGTTTGGACTGAACGAACCAATGAACACATCAGGAACACGGACAGCCGGGTCGATGATTGTTCTCAGGAGTCCTAAAAATGAACTGGGAAATGTGGAAATTAAAGTCTGGGAATGGACTTGTAATATATAACATCCCTGCATGTCTTCAGAAAACACAAGTTATATGGAAGAATTTTATACATTAAGGTACACGGTGTTGGTTGGTGTTCTTTCTTTTTATTTATGCACCACGAGGTTTGGTTCATATTATTATCATTGTTAGCAGCAGAAGGAAGCGTGGGCCCGTTGGATTTCTTCTGAACATTTGCAGCCTATAAATTAAAGCTTCTTGCTTTTAGTTCATAATGTCCAAAACAGATCATACATTCAGAACCTTTTTCCGTTCCAGTTCTGGTCGAATCCTTTCTAGCTAGAAATGAAATTGTTCTCTATAAGGTATTTAAAAGTACGTTTATTTCTGATTTGTCTTTGGCAGCTTTACAAATTTGACTGAAGTGTATCTATGTGATGTTTGTCTCAGTCCTGCTGATGCTTTCTGTTCATTTGTTTTGCTTTAACAGATCCAAATGAGGGCAAATATTCAGAGCTGAGAGATGAAAGCTGCGACCGCCTGGTCTTTAACGGCGAGTTCTGTTTCTGTTCCGGTTTTATCTAAAATTACTCAAACTGCAAATTTGATTTATTGGCCAAATGTATGACTGAACAGCTGTTTGCAACAAAAACCTCACAGAAGTCTTGAACTCAGCCAGCCACTTCATGACCATCATCTTTATTACCTAGTGGGGTACTGGTTGCCATCATGAGCTGCTACAAACTTGACTTGAAGCCAGACATCAGCTGGTGGCAGCGGATCTTAGCCCACTCCTCCTGGACGAAGGCCTCCAGGTTAGTGTTCTTGGGTTCACCTGCTGCAACAGGTAAATCCCACCAGAGATTTTAGAGCGATTTCAGGCGACTGCGGTGGCCACTGCTGGATCTTCCATGACTTCTTCAGAAACCTTTGAGATACGCTTGGAGTCATTGTTCTGTTTGAAGGTCCAGAGATTCCCCAAGCTTCAGCTTCGTCATGGATGACATGACCTTTCCCTCCCCGGAGCGTCACTCAGCCACCACCGTGCTTCACTGTAGATCCATATTTGGATTCCTCGCTTCACAGAACAGAATCACAAAACCTTGGGCTTATTTATACGGTTTGGAGCAAATTAGAGTTGCTGCATGGAGCTCTTTACTCTTCAGCCTGCTCCTTCCTGTGGAAACCTCAGACGTTGCTGCCACCAAGGCTCCCTGGAGGTCTCTTCCAGTCATTCGAAGGTTTTTCACCTCCTGCCTTCTCTGGACTCTGGTGGCAGATGTTGAGAGCTTCCTTATTCTGCCACCAGGTGGCGCAGTCACCGCACCTTTTAACTTTTACAGTTGAAAACCTTTTCACCTCGAGGAACATTCAGCATCTTTTTACACATTTCTCGACTTGGCTGCCTCAGACGTCCACAGCTGATTTATAAATGTGCGCTCTCATAAAATGATTCTATTCAGGAAGTTGAATCATTTTAGCCTGTCGTCATTCAGTGTTGAATCTGGACTAAATCCTTTTATTTAACTCTTCAAGCTGTTCTTTTTACGGCGGATTTTACAAAAACCTTTCTGCTGCTCCGTGGTCTCCACCTCCTGAACCTGATCTTAACCTTGGAGGTCACCCACAGCTCCTTTCATGGTTCTTAACTCCAGATGGAAGAGCACATTTCTGCCTCTCAGAAATTAAACACCTGCACATTCTTCTGCTGGAATTAGCATAAATGATCTCCTGCTTAGAGCAGAGTGTAGTCCTCACCGCCACCAGGACCTTCTCACTGTCAGTGATTATGGTTGCTCTCATAGACGAATGAAAAAATGTTTTATGTAAATGATAGAAGTGGGTGTCGAGCAGGAACAATGTTAGCTGTTTTTTAAAGGACGTGTTCATCTCCTCTTCACTCCTCCTGCTGCTTCCTCTGAAACTACCGTCAGTAATCTGTTTGGCACCAATTGGGTCTCAGAGGGGAAGAGAAACAAGACGCAGGTTCAGAGAGAAAAACATTTTAATTAGCCGTTTGGCACTCATGAAGTTAGACCTCGCAGTTAAATAAAAGCATCTGGATTTAAGTTAAATAATCAGAGTAGTTGGAAGAAAATGAACACCACCATGCAGAAACAGATCCACCTGGTTTGGAAACATCTGATCTAACCATCCATGGTTTGCTCATCTTAGATCATGAAGGTCCAGGAAAGGACCATCTTTTGATGTGGAGGAGCAGAGCAGCGGCTCTACGCTGAGCTGGGCGAAGTCCAACCTGTTCTTGAAACAAGTCTTTGTGATCCTACCATCTCCTGAGCAGATCAACAGAATACTTGGAATTCCTCTGCTGGTTATGATGATTGTAGCGGTTGGTGGTTCAATTCCCCTGCAGCCAAACGTCTGTTTCCTGTTTTTGTCCATGCAGCTGAGGTATTTCCCCTGCTTCTTCTTTTGCCTCCAGGAAGTGGTTTCATAAACGTTCAAAACATTTCAGAGGAACTTCATTACTTGATTCTGTAGAAGAGGGGAAGCTCCTCTGCCCAGACTCAGATTTTAGTTTCCTTATAGTCCGCTCTGAAGGAGCCTCTGATCGCCAACAGACCCGAGGCCAGGAGGTGTCCGCTGACTTTGCTGTGCCATTCTGGAGACCGCCCCCTAAAAAACAAAACCCAAATAGATTTTTAAGTTTTTATTCTGGACTATGCCTTATTTTTTCCTTCAACAGCTTGGAGAAAAATGCAGACATTCTTGTCATATTTTAGAGGTCAGAATAAGACATCCCTCTGAAAACAAGTGGAAAAGCTGCAAAACTCCATTTTGGAAGAAAATGATGTAGCTTGAGTGTTTGGAAGGAAGAGCTTTGCTCAAGGCTTTCCCACTGGATCTCTAACATCTCATTTCCGTTGAGATCTGTTGTCTCATCTTAAAACTACCAAGGTCTTCAAATGACGCTGCAGCTAATGTCGACAGGCAGCGCCGAGGTTCAGGAAATGAAAGCAAGAAGGTACCCCAAGCTTTGAACATCTCACAGGCTGAACAAGGACAGCATTAATCAGATTAGCAGCCAAGAGGCCCATGGTGACACTGGAGGAGCTGCGGAGAATCTGACTGGACAACAATTAATTATGCACTGCACCAATCTGGTCCTAGTGATGCACGGTGGTGGTGGTGATACTTTTCTTTAGCAGGGAAGATGGATGGAGCTGCGTACCTCCATATAACTATCTTGATGAGGGTCAACCTATTGATTAAATGGATTATACAGACTCTAAAACGTGTCTTTTGCTGAAAGAACAACCCAGGCTAAAGTTGTATAAAAAATATATATTCATTTTGCATTTAAGATGAAAACCATTGTCTGTAAATATGTTCTATCCAGAACTCCTCAAGTGGCATAGCTTTAGCTTCACCTGGTTCAAATTTTGTAAAACAAATCTCCCATTAAGCACCTTTGGCCATCGATTTGCAAAACAATCGTTAGTTGCCTCCTAATCTAGATGTAGTGGTCTGTTGGTACCTGGGGTCTGTTCGACAGAGGTGAGTCAGTCGGGTTTTGATGGCCCCTGTGGGTTCCAGCAGGTAAAGGCAGCAGTGGACCTGGAGCCTGACTCCCTCCACCTGGACTTCAGGCATCTCTGTGGACGTGGAGGACAGGTACAGAGGCCCAAAGGACGGATCTGCCTGCCAGGTTCTGATCAGGAGAAGAATAGGATTCAGAACATGTTTACTCCCTTGAAAGTTATGAATATTCTGATCAAATTGAAAACCATACCCAAAACATAAGTTATAAAAGTGTTTGGTTATTGAAGGTTAGATGTAGTTGAAACTAAATCTTTTATTTTTATTCATTTTTCAGATTTGAAACCTATTCAAAGTGGTGTTCAGGTGAAACCACTTCCTGAGTTTCTATCATGTCTATAAAGGACAACCACATATATAAACAGCAGCTGCTAAACATCTTTAACACGATTTTCCTTTATTTCTCTCTGGGTTACTTAAAGTAGATTTTTTTTTTAAATGTATTTCATATTGAACAGTCTTTTTTCCCCCTTTGTTTAAACACAAGTGTTGCAATGTCCTGCTTTCTCTCATTGGATGATATAAAGTTTGTTAAAAATGATTTCTTATATTCCTTTATTCTGACCATTGGTTTAAAGCGCTAATGGTGCTAACCAAACACACCCAGGCTGGGACTGCAGCAGAAGACCACATTTCTCCTGTTTCCGTGAGATTTTCTGTTTTCCTCGGGGGGTAATTTAAAGTTTATGTAAGCTGTCATAAAGAAGGGAAACATGAAGCAGTGCTCAGCAATGTTGTCCAACTACAAACACAAACACTGTCATGTCTCATCTGACTTTAGGCTGTTTAAACTTTCATCAACCCTCTAAGAGAAAACTGCGCTGTTTCATTTTACTCAAACTGACACTTTGAGGGTAAGCTCTCTCCTACCCGCTCCGTGGAGCTCGGTTTGCCTCATTACCTGAGCAGCAGGTTCTCCTGTGGAGGCTGCGAGCCCAGATCGTGGGCCTGGCACTGGAGGGTGTAACGGTACACCTCTGTGTCCTTGGAAAGAGTCTGGATGACATCGGCCCGACGCAGATTAGCCTCCCACAGCTGCTGGTCCCTCAGCAGCCGGTGGAGCAGATCCTGCTGGGGAGCGTCCACTTCCACGGAGCCTCGCCACATCCACAGCGGGCAGCCGTCACTCATCTGAGGTCAACAGAGAGACAGAATGTGGCTACCGTGGAGCCATGATGATCCCTGAACAGTTAATGGAGCCGACTGGAGACTTTAAGCTGATAAACCTGAACTGAAGCCTTGTTAGACCCATTAATTTTAATCAACTAGCTTTGCTAACGCATTGATATGAAACTGAGTCATGGGTTGCTATGGTGATTCCCACCTTTTCTTGGGTGTGGGACGAAGACACTGGTGAGAATTTAGGCCTCTAATAAAAAGGCTCATGTCGCTGTTGGAGTGACACCAACATTCTGGGAGGATCAGAACCACAGCTGCTAACTTTGCACTGGGATTTGAAACATATTTGAGCATAATCTTATACAAAACAAGGACATTTTGGAATATTTACTAAATTCCCCATCTTAACATTGAGTTAGGATGGGGAAAAAATGTTCAAACCGTGTGACAGTAAAATGTTTTTACTTAGACCAGTCCTGAAACTCTGCAGACTGGACCTTTAAACCCAGAGCACAGTGATGGGTCGTCTTGGACAGAAGTGTTTCAGGAAACATCTGCAGGAATAATTTGAACCCAACTGCAGTTTCCATCTTTATCCTGAATATGAGACATCACCTCCTTCCATCTGCTAACCTTCTTGAAGGCCAGCTCCACGTTCTCTGGAGCCCAATGATTCTCCCAGCATCCACTTCTGTCTCGAGCGTCGCTTAGGAGCTGCTGGGTTCTCAGCTGCAGCCCGTTTCTTCTTTCCTCCAGCTCCTCATCACCTCCTTCACAGGAATCTTCTATGAAACTCTGCCCAGGCCAGAACTCTGGAAGCTGCAGAGAACATTTGTTTTATACTATTTTAAAATAAAATTCTTTCTTTGAGGCAGCTCAGGAATACCTGGAAAAGTCTCTGGGCTTCAGTGATCATGACGGCCAGCCCCTGAGTGGCAGCAAGGTTCTCACTGAGGTCCCGCTGGTCCGGACGACCCAGACTGTACTTCCTGTGGCCGGATCTACAGCAACAACACAAACACTCAGCTTTACGATCCCCGGAGAAGGAAAAACGTACAAGAATGAGCATTTTGCGGAATTATTTTATGACTTTCTTTCAGGTTTCTAGGAATCAATTACTGTTGAGTTTTTATTTAGTGTGAGGTTAGAGATGCAAGTGTTTCATTATGAGAGACGAGACCTATAACTAACCAGCTGGGAAGTAGTCTGCTAGTGTGTTGAAGCAACACATGAAAGCAACTTTATATAAGCTGTCAGGAACAAGGAGCTACTTCAGTCTTTACACTTGTGCTTCCACAGCAAAATGGGCCACGAGTTTCTGACAGTCTCCAGGATGCTGTGAGGGCGAGAAAACAAATGCTGCTTGATGGACTTCTTCAATACCTCTAAAGACAACTCACAGCATATTGCTTAACGTCCAGGAAATAAGCCATAATCTGGCTTTATAAATGTTACAAGCACTGATCTCATTGGCTTTAAGAAACTAACAGCTAGACCAGAGGAGGTCCTCCTGCCTGGAGCTAAAGAGACAAAGAGCTCCAATTAATGGAGGTAAAAAGTTCCCCTGCTGGTTCAAAATACATGTTCCAAAATTAGAAATGCTGGAGTTCAGGGTTGCTCCCCCTCCCCCACCTGTTGCTGCTAGCTGTCAGTCAGCTGTTTATGATGTTTAAACTCAACACCAGTGATTTGGAGGTTTGTTTTTGCTACAACAACCACAGACAACCATGGCTTGGAATATCTGATAAGCAACACTCTTGTTTTAGGGAGAAAATAACTGGATCATAATTTTCACCTCAAACGTGGACAGACTTTAATCCGCTAGAAAACACATTTTTGTGGACATCTTAAAATAATGTTAATGTGTGATGTTTAAGTGTAATTGAATTCTTGTCTTTCCCTGGGAATAAAAATGATAAACAATATGTGAACATTTCTTAGGAAAATTATTATTTAATGGGGTGTACAAATTTTTTCTGACTGTTTATTCAATAAATTAGAATGTTATTGAAAGTTCACTCATTTCAGTAAGTCAGTTGTGTTAAGATGATTTTCCTCTTACAGGTAATGAAAACACAACATTTAATATCAGAATATTTCATCAGACCTATAAAAAAAACATTGTATAGGTCTGACGTAGTGGGCTTAATGAAACGTGTTTAATACCTGCTTAAAGGTTGTTTTCAGAAGGTAATCGTGGCAAACGAACCTCACTGTAACGCCTATCGTTAGCTCTTCGTTTCCTTTCATTCCTTTTTTAGCCGAAAGCCGAAGACTGGCACATATTTTCTTTCATATCTGGGGGCAAAGTTGAGGCCAGATGGAAATTTGTGAAAGTTATATAAATTTCTCTCTGTGTGAATTGAGCCATAAGCTTTTTTATTTGAAGCTCTGAGGTCAGTGTTAGACCGCGATCGGGTCCAGATTGGATACTATCCAGAAACAGGACCTCCTCTGACAACAGAAGCAGGGAGAAGACTGTGGTTTCTGTCAGAACTAAATAACAGCCTGAAATAATAAACGGTAAAACAACTAAAGGTGAATATAAGCAAAAGGCAAAGCTCTAAACGGGAAATCGGGTCTACAGTTGAGAACGTTTCATTTGGATACTATATTGGTTAAACTTTAATTAGTATTTAACTGGCCAGTTTCTGTTTTACAATCACAAAGATTTATATTATTTTTGATTGCGACAGAGAAAAGTAAAACTATTAAAATTCCACGTCAAGTAAAAGCAGATGAACTCCAGGTGAAAAACAAACATTTTGTGGATCTGAAACAACAAAAGAAGAAATCAGAGAAAAACCTCAGATTTCCTGTGATCTTCATCCTCTTTCATTTTAGGCCAAAACTGAAGCAAAGGCAGCGAGAGGCAGAGGACAGCAGAGCTCTTACATAACTGCTGTAGGGACTTATGTAACAGGACAATGTGGGTCAGACTCCATTCATCTACTCCAGGTTTAAACTCAGAACCTGGTCTCGGCTCACCTGGCTGCATTGGACTCCCTCTTTATGGTGTTGAGGTGGAACAGGGACGGAGCCAGGCAGACAGCGACGTTGGTGGGGGTCATCTGATTCTGGTCCACACGGGACACAACGTCTCGCAGGAAGAACAGCAGCGTCCGCAGAGCCTCCCTGTTCTCATCAGGAAGGAGCAATATGGCCGCCTGAGCCGCAAGCAGCTGCTGATCCTTCGGGAAGTCTGCAAGTAAAAGTTATGTGTAAATGGTTACTGTACTGCTTATCTTTATGAGATTAAAGAGAAGCAGCAGCAAGTTTCACAAAACTTCTCTACTAAACGTTTTATTTTGTTTTTTTAGTAAGATATCAGTTGGAAATTCAGTTTTTCCAAAACAATTTATTTTATGGTTTGTGTGGAGTTCCTGGTAAACAGAGCATGGTATTCAGAGATGTCTTCAAAACTATGCCAGGCCTCTAAGTGGCGCTATAACGCGACTATGGAAGTACATCAACAAAAGGGAGGTGTGAAGCATTCATCTAAACCTCATATGGTTGGGATTAAAGGTTAAATGAGAAGATCCGACTTGGTTATACAAACATAAGGCTTGGATTTATTTCTAAAATACTTTGGGCTGGCTTCCTAAACACAGTTTCCTCATGGATGTAAGGCAAAAAAAAAAATGTAAGAGCTGGAGATGATCCCATATCGCTGTTGAACCCGATGCCGACATCATTCTTGGACGGATTGTGGACCAAGGCTATCACTCCATTTTAGATTTAGCAGATTAAAATGTAAACATGGGTGCAGCTGCTGACGGTTGACCGCCAGCTACTGCAGGGCACGTTCTATGCTGGTCAGCATCACCTTAGAAAGAAGCATGAAGTATTTGTGTAAATTGTAAATACTCCAGCAGGTTCACAACATTTCCAGAGGAGCTGCAGTTGACCCATAATAGACAACTGGTGCAAATTTGCCTCAAACACAAGGATCGAATTGGAAGCAGTCTGATGCAATCTAGGGGTCAGAGCTAGCTAACTTGTATACTATTATTACACCTTTATCTAACCAGGAAGTCCTATTAAAACCAGAAGTCTGGCCAAGACAAAAGCCACATAAATCATAGCAAACCTACATTTGATCTGATGTTTATTATATACTGAAATGAACAATCCCTTCTTGTATTGCAGTCTGCTTGTCACAAATAATCCTGCTTCACAGCATCTCTTGTCCAGAACAAACAGGCATATAGGAGACTCACCTAGTTTTCAGAAATGTGACTGTGTGGTCTCAAGACAAATAAAATGTTTCGCTCACATTGGTAAATGTGGAGGAACGTCTCGCAGAGTTTGCTGGTGAAGAGGGGTTCGGGCAGGTCTCTGAAGTACTGCTTCACCATGTCAGCCACGTCAAAGGCCGACTGACCCTCGTACGTAAATCCGTCTGGGTCCGATTCCACCATCTCACGGAGGTGCTGGATCCGAGATTTCAACCCCGGCTTCCGGAAAAGACCCAACTGACAGAGATCGTGTCGGAAACACAACAAGAATGTTGCCGTTTTAATTTATTCTAACCCATAACAATATTACTCAAAGTTGACCTAAACTAGTCTATAGTACAGCTCCTGACTTCTAATATATGTATATGGTGTTTCCAACTGCTTGCAGGTCCGTTTACCTGATCCAAACACTCGGTCCTCAGGTACACTAGTGCTCGGAGGATGCAGGGAGGAAGTGGTTCTCCCGTCTGCTGGACGCTGACAAGCAGAGGAACCCCAAACACCTGTCGTCCTTTCACCTCTGCTGTCGTCTTGGTCTTGTTCAGAGTTTTAGGAACAGTCCTGCAAAATCCAGAGGCCCCATTAGACCCTGTAGTCCTCAGATGTGAAGAAGGAAGCAATCCAACATGTACATGTGCACAGGGAAAAGTTATGGAAATTAATGGGGACTGAGAAGCTGTTTGGAAAATGTTCTGGGAATTTGTAATCTCTGTAAGTCAAGTGTTAAAAAAAGCTTGACTTGGCAGACTGTTGGACCCGTTTCCTTTTGAAGGAAAAGCCAAAATAAACACTTTTTGATTACATAAATCCCCAGCGGTCACTAAGATGTGTGTGCCGCTCTAATCAGCTCTGGAGGAAAAACATGGACATTTATCAAAGAGACTAGAATTTCTGAATGACTTCATGTTTTTGGTCTGATCCGGTCCAAGTTTTCACAGTTAATGCTGATGAGTATCCTCCAAAGCGTCTGACATAATTATGATTTGTTAGAATAGCCCCTAAAGTCCTCCAACAATCGGGAAAGAACCCTTTTCTCTGAAGCACACGTACCGCACCGGCTCTCTTCAAATCCCTCCAGGTTTTCTACGACATCCAAGAGTGGCTCTCGGAAACAAATGGGCTATTCTGAGAAGAGTGCCTCCGAGTGCCACGCTTTGTCCCAATCATCAGTTAATTGCTGAATTTTTAATCATTATGTTCTCACTTTGGGATCAGTGATTAAGTCGATGAAATGATAATACTTGAATGGATTGTTCAGCCATTAAGTTTGTTTTACCCCTTCCTCTTCTGCAGGAACATTAAGCCAAAGAGTGCTGAAGGGACAGTTTTTACTTTTATTTTCATTTTTCACTTTAATTACTTTTGGATTTTACTGTTGCTTAATTTATATCCAAAAATGAGCAGTATGTCCATAAAATTTCTGCTTTTTGATAAAGAAAAATCCAATTAACATAATTTTATGTCTTAAAGTAAACAAATGAAGCATTTGTTTGTTTCGACTAAATATCTTCCACGTCTTTGGGTTGTTGTTTTTTCTACATAATAAAATGCATTAAGAGATAAAATATACCCAAACAACGGTAAGTTCATAGTGCTATCTGGGATTGTATGAATAGAATTTGAAATATTGGTAAAGAAACTCTGACATGTTAGGTCAAGTTCACCAAGGTTGCATCTGGCACTGCTTTTATTTCTCAGAACAATCTAGTTTTTCCCTTCAACGTTCACATAGTCTTGGATAAGTTAGATATATTAAATGAGGTAAGTCAAGTTGGGTTAGTTAAACTGGTAAAGGGGAAATGTTTCGTGATTGTTTTCCAAAAAGCTTAATTTGAGCTTTTCCGAGTGGGAACAAAAATAATCACAAAACGTGAACAAAATCGACCTTTGCCTCCATTTTCAGTCTCTGTGTTCAGCTCATATAAACAGCAGCAGGTATTTTTCTCATATTCTTTGAAAATATGTAGGAGCGTTAAAAGAAAAGCTCATAATATTTATTTATATTTATTCAAACATTTTGGGCGTTGAACTACCATGACTTTGTTAGCTTTAGCATAGATAGCCAGAAAGTAGCTTATCTTGGCTAATTCTCATATTCAAGCGTCACACATTTTATGCTTAAATTTGTATTTTATTCCATAGTTTTTTAAATCTCAAATCAGTTGCTGATGTTTGCTGTTTGTACATTTTTGTAGATAGTTTACCTGAAATTTCTAATCCCCATTGTAAGCTAGGCTAATGTGAATAAAAAGCAATGAAATCTACATATTTACCTCGATATTTTTCACATAATACAGCTGCAAGTTTGGATTTTTAAATTCTTGACTGATAACTCAGTTTACCAAGATTTTATTTTGGATTTGCTCATGATTTTGCTTTCCTACACTTCTGGGATAAAGATGGGAAAAAACCTGAATCTAAGTTTTATTGTTGTCATACAACCGATTTTGAGACGAAGGAACAACGTGTTCATATTTTATGAGGAGAAATAGGTTTTACTTCATTGTTTGTACCTGTTGAAAACTGCAGTTTTGAGGACGTGATTTCTCTACAAGCCTCACAGTGTAATAAAGTTTACTATAAAAAACGGAGCAGTTTAAAGCCTAAAACACGTGAATCAAAGGAGCCAAATCATTTTATTTTCAACCTGCTGCAACGAAGCATCAGCTTTCTTCCTCAATCTTCCTCCAAACACACGTCTGATCCTGAAATTTAAAGACTAATATCTACGAGGAGTAATTTCAGAAAGGGCTTCTGTTTAAATGCTCATTTCCCACATTGAGCCTTATCTCACTGAGCGTAACATTCTGTGCAAAAATCTAATTGGTTTTCTTCTAAAGCGTAAAGCAAGCAGGTTGTGTGTTTACACAGATGTTCTGCAAAGTAGACATGTAGAGTTTCTGGATGTTTATTAATTATTAAGAATGAATTTGATGTTTTTTTGTATGACTTTTACTAAAAGCTGAGTGTAGGAGGCGAAACCGGAATCTCATTAAATCCATAACAAACAGGGAGGAGAACGATGTGAGCTCTGGAAGCTCTTTATTAAAATAAACATGAATTTCTCTCCATCGCTTTGGCATGCTGTGCTTTCATAATGTATACATTTGTTCATTTCTGTTTATTTTAATGATTATGACTTAAAGCTGAGGAAAATATTGTATGAAACCAATTAAAAATGTTTTTTAATAAAGAAACGTTATAATATGGCCTACATTATCATAGGGAAGACTCCTGACTGAACGTATACAGTGCTGTGAAAAATTATTTTTGCTTTTCTGACACACTTAAATGTATTGGATCATCTAACTAATTTTAATATCAGACAACGGTAACCTTTATGGTTTTCCAAAGTTGGAAAAGAACCTTAAAAAAAATCAACCTGGATCTATGGAAAAGTGATCACCCCATACTTTAAATCATTA
Source organism: Characodon lateralis (assembly GCA_036250325.1). Classification (NCBI taxonomy): domain Eukaryota; kingdom Metazoa; phylum Chordata; class Actinopteri; order Cyprinodontiformes; family Goodeidae; genus Characodon; species Characodon lateralis. The sequence goes on from JAHUTJ010049584.1 coordinate 30,738, forward strand.
TTAAACACTTTTCTGGAAAGCAGTCCCAGACTTGATTCCTGCAAGACCTGCAGAAATCCCTTAAACAGAACCTGTCTGACAACACGAAGTAGACTAAAATGTCTCAAAAAGCACCACATCATGACTCAAGCTAAAGAGATTTAAGAACAAAACCAAAGACATTACTGAGACATTGAGACTCCAGGTAGCCTCTTGGACCAGAACCTTCTCAGTAGTGACGGCCTGTCAGTAATTACTCTAGGAGCTCATCGACTCATCCAGGAGGTCACAAAGCATCCCAGAACAACATCTGAAGCACTGCAGGCGTCACCTTCCTCAGTTAACATTGGAGTTCATGATTCAACAATGAGAAAGAGAGTTGGGGCAAAAAGGGCAGGAGAGATCCAAGGCCGAAACCAATGCTGACCCAAAAGACGCAAAGACCCGTCTCACATCTTGATAATGCCCAGGACATTTTGGAAAATATTCAGTGGACCTTTTTAAAAGATGTGTCCCTTTGCATCTGGTTTAAAACTAGCACAACAGTCAGAACTTCAGGGTGCTTCAGGACCCAGATGACCCGTCATAATTAGTGGACACATGAATTCTGCTGTAGAAGAAAATAATGAAGGAGAATGTCTGACCATCAGTCCATCAGCTTGAAATCAAGGGAACTCGGGTTATGCAGCAGGATCCGAAGCACACCAGCAAGACGACCTCTGACAGGCTCAAACACATGAAGGTTTTTAGACAGGCCTAGTCAAAGTCTAGACCTAAATTAAATTGAGATGCTGGAGAAGGACCTTAAAAAGGCGGTTCATGGTGGAAAATGGCACCAGAACAAAGGGGCAAAGAAAAGACGGCCAAGATTACAGTGATATAAAAAGCTGATCACCAGTTGTTGCCACACAGCCAGTTTAGTTGTTAGTGGGATTAAATTTGCACACAGGATCAGGTTGGTTTGGATAGTTATTTTCCAATGTTATATAAAATTTGCATGAAGAAACTTTAATATTTAGTATTTATTCAGGTGATTTTGCCTGAAAACTTAAATAAGACACAAAAAGGCAAAAACAGAGGGAATCTGTAAGGGAGCAAATACTTTTCCTCTATAGTTTTTATTTAGCTCAAATGGAAAGAAAAGACATCAGTGTAGTTTGTCTTTTTTATATGGAACAGCTTGAATCGCGTGTATAGGAGCTGGTCCCAGTACCCAGTCCCAGTTTGTTTATGGCTTTCATGGAACATATTTATTCACTGTTTAAAGCTGCTTCACTCAACTAATTTAGATTTTTGAATGTGAACGTCACTGAAACAGTCTGAAAGTATCGCCAGATCGAACCTTCGGTGAGGCAATGAGACGGAGAAAAAAAGGAGAAACAGTAAAACTCATTTTGGAGAGAAAAGCGAGTTAAAAAGCAACACAGATCAGCCGCCTCAGCTAGATTTACTGTCGGGCTTCATCTGTCCCACTTTTCATTCACTTTGAGCTGCATGCCGTGTACCGCCGAGCGGGAATCGGGGTCTTTTGCATGGATTCGTGAGTGACACCCGCTGTGGAAAGTTGAGTAAAGATTTTACTTTTCCAGCATCGGAGAGTTGCTTGACTGACAGAAGGCAGCTGCCGCTCCAAACATCAGCCGCTGGCGCTGTTTCACTCTGACAACATACAGGGAACCACCAGGCACAGATTACTACAGTACTGGTATTTTACACAACAGAACTGGAAAAACAGTAAACCGGTAATATGCTAATGCTCTGTAAACATGGAGCTACAAAAGGAGTTTTCCATAGACATGGGCCGGTATGACTGTTTCCTTTCATCACCGCACCTAAAATAAATATATATTCAAAAAGTTTATTCAAAACAGAAATAATTATTCCTACCGCTGGTAAAATAATCTAACAATGACTTTTACAAGTACCAGTTATTAAATAGGCTACTTCAGAACACCAGATACATAGAGTAAGACTCATTTCATAACACTTTTAAGATATTGAAATTTATTGCTGCTCTCATCAAACTAACAGTGGAAAGAAATAGTAGAAGTAACAATACCAGCATTACTTTTAGTTTTTGGGAAACTAGACAATCCTACTATAGTTGTCATAATAAATTAAAGTGAACAATAATGGTAAACGGTAGCATAACTGCCCATCCCGAGTTTAAAGGACTCTGTTCAGTGTAGAATTTTCCAGTCGCATCCCAATAAAAAGGTGTGAAATAACCCTTTAATGTAGTGACCATGTCTCTGACACCAAGTTTAGGCCGATTAGCGGCTAACCTTTAGCTTATTGCAATATTCTCAGGGACTCAAAATAATCAGTTGAACGCCTGAGTAGCTTTACTTTGACTTTGAATCATTTCAACATAAGATCTCGAGCCAAGAGATCTCGTCACACCCCAAGCTGCCATCTGAATTGTGTCCAATCGGACCAGGCAATGTTTTTCTGATCCATTATTATCAAACTTTGTGTGAACTCTGCTCTCAGTTTCTTGCTCTTAGTGAGGTCTTCTGCTGCTGTAGCCAATCTGCTTGAAGGCCCGGCATTATGTGCATTCAGAGATGGTATTCTGTGTACTCGGCTGTATATATATATATATATATATATATATATATATATATATATATATTTTTTATTTTTTTTTTATTTTTATTTTTTTTTTGCAGCAGCAGCAGCAGCAGCACATGTGGCCTTTATTATTTTTTTGAAAGTAGGCAAACAGGAAGCAGGGTGGAGAGAGGGGGAAGACATGCAGCTACACACTGGATATTTTCATTATTTGGCACCATTCTCATTACACCTCAGAGAGATTTATTGTGAATTAACATCCCAGTAGATCAGTTTGTGGTGTCTGCTCACTTTGCATCTATTTAAGCCTGGGCCTGGGTTTTATGTAAATGGTTTACTTTACCTTATGTTAAATGTGGGTAAAGTGAGACAAACCCACATCTCCAAGTTCGTTCTTCACCACTAAAAACTGATCCACGTTTACTGCTTCTGGTTCCTCTTCCAGGTGTGTTCCCCTTTGAACTCTGTGTGCTATTTGTTTGACTTTTGCAGATATTTTTTTTCCCCCTGAGCTCCACTTGCCTCTGAATTTTGATCAGCTGCCTCCTCCTCCTGCTAGGTGTGAAATAAAACATTTCTCACAGCTGCCACTTGCAAAATTTCATGAATCAGAACAGCCTAGTTCAGGCACATGGAAAGCAGTTTCTTCTTCTTGATGTTCTGGTTTTTTTTTCCTTCAGCCTCGGCACCTGAGCTATGAATAATGAATGACTGCCTGAAATATTTACCCTCCACCCGCCCACCTTCCCACAGTTGTTTGCTTGAAGAAGTTTCTCCACACAGGTGTGGGTCTCAAACACCAACCTGCCAACTCCATTCTCCCCCCTCCCAACTGTTACCACTCCTTACCAGCTCCAGCCCTGCTTGCTGGACGGGGAGTATTTGTCCATCAGTGCTGTGAGTTTGAGGAGAGACAGTTTCTGCAGCCGGAGGATCTGGGAAGCCGACTGGCTCTCCAGACCCGGCTTGGAGGTCAGAAAGGTTAGGTTCTGCCTGCTGGACCAGCAGAGCTGCCGGTTCACCCTGTGGGACACACAACATAGATCTCAGACAGGAAAGGTATCAGAGTTATGCTGCAAAGGAAGAAGAATCGTTGTGAAGAAATACGTGTCCACTAAAACTGCAGAAAGTGCCGGTGTTGCCATGAGGAAACAAAAAGTTAGTAAAAGGTTGTAAGTTCAAAGCTGCCCTGGAGAAAAAATTCTGGTGCTCAACAGGTCACAGGTAAGATTTACTGATGCACTCTAACTGAAAGAGAAATAAGTTTGAGAGAAGCTACTTTAGTTTAGACCTGACTGTTATGTTGTGTTAATGTGAACTCCCTGCATGTATGAAGTTACTGCCAGACTCCACTCTGTCCATTTATTAATTAAATGAAGGACATAACTAGGTACCTAATAAGGTACATAGGTTTGTACTGAAGCTCATTTAATCTGCATGTAACGACATACGGTTCTATTTAATAAATTAGAATATGTGTTCCGAGGAGGTTTAAAAAAGTAACCTCAAAATGTAAAAAAGGAACCTATACCTTCCAAAAAGTACCATGTAAGTTGGGAAAAGTAATCCATACCTTCTGAAAAGTAAAGTGTAAGTTTGTACATTTTGAGAAGTAACGTTTAAGTGTGGAAAAGAGGCGCTCAATTTCCATAAAGTAATGTTTAAGTTCTGAAAACTAACGTTTGACTATAGGAAAGTGATCTACAAGTTTCAGAAAGCCACTTGTGAGTTCTAATAAGTGATGCATAACATCTTAAAAGTAACCTGTAGGTTTGAAAAAGCAGTGTGTAATTTCAGAAATGTAATGTGTGAGTGTTGGACCCCTTGTTGGCTGAATATTGGACTATTTGCACGGTGCTGGACGCCACCAGGCCTCCTGGTGTTTTCGGCCATTTTGTATCCAGGATAGTCCGCTCCGACATATCCCGTCGAACACTACGACCGATATGACGGGGCGTCCCAAGTCTGACGTCACCAGACGCTATATAACAGGGCCTCCATTTTGAACCCCCGCCTTCAGCTGGAGACGGGTTAAGCAACTGAAGCGCATCACTTCTGGAGAAGAGTCCCAAGTAGATTTCATTTATTCTCCTTCGTTGGCCAACGGAAAATTCATGAGAGAGGTTTCTGGAATAAGAAGGCCAGAGATTTCCCTTTGCCGATCGAAGACGTGAGTTTAACACGTAACCAAAAAACCACGGAGTTTCAAGGAGACGCAACTTTCCCTTCGTTTTTGTACCAGTCGACTAGTGACGGTTCGTCATTATTTTTCTACCTTCCTGCCACGGAGACCACCAAGGAAGAAAACGGACTGTTTTGCTGAGTTACCCGCGGACGCGTGGATCTCTTCAAACCCCCCCCTTTTTTTTTCTCTCACTCGCCGCCCCAGGAGGAAGACATCAACAAGTAAAATCCACCCTTTTATTATTTTTATTTCTTTCTTAGGAATAGCCGGGCAGGGTAGAGGAGATTTTTAGTTACAGTTAGAATCTAATGTGTTCTGAATGATATGTGCATGTAACCTTTTATTGAAACTTTGATGTGCTGTGTTGACGTCTGGACGCCGCTGCGCTCCCAGCTCTGTGCGTGTTTGTGGGTCATTGAACACCTGAGAGCCAACGCAGGTGTGCTGTGAGACTGGACTGTTAAAATAACCTCATGGTGAAATTCCCCATTTTCTTTGTCTTCAACCTCACTGCTTGCTAGCTTGCCGCCAAAAGTTTTATAACTCTTTGTCTGCTCAGGAGTTGGG
>JAHUTJ010049585.1:0-36024 GCA_036250325.1 Characodon lateralis
TGAATGAGTGTGTGCATGGTTGTTTGTGTGTTGCCCTGCGATGGACTGGCGACCTGTCCAGGGTGTACCCCGCGTCTCGCCCATAGACTGCTGGAGATAGGCACCAGCTCCCCCATGACCCATTATGGAATAAACGGTAGAAAATGACAGACAAGGCAATGCCCACAATGCTTCATCTTGTGAAAAAACTGTCACTAGTACTTTTCTAAATGAAGTTTTTATACTGAAGGACCCCTTCCAGTTTAACTGAATGTACTGGAAGTAGTTATTTCTCCAAGGGTTATGTTTTCTGGCTATGGTGCAGTAATAACTGTATAATCAGATTAGTTAAATACAGCAAACTGTCTTGGTAAACAAGCTTTACCACACTTTCCTTTATGTTATGATTGGTTTCATTTTTTTTTCATTCAGCGTTTATCACAATTTTATCTTAGCAGCAGTCGTGCGGGAGTGAAACTTATCAACAATAATCAAAGGGAGATGACTGGTGCATCTTAGACTGACTATGTGAGGCCTGTTGATAGACTAATGGCAGACTAATAAAAAAAAAAAAAAAAAAACCTTGTGCACACACTCTCACACAGAAATAAATATCCGTGCAAGTACAGACGTTGCCATCCCTCCCTTCATCTGTCCATCCTTCTAAAATTCAGACACCCGTTTCCGCGTGGACGGTGTCCAACTCATTCTGAGATCCTAAAGCACTCCCAGGCCTGAGGGGATCTATGATCCCTCCTGGTAGTTCTAGGATTGCCCAGGGTCCTTATGAGATTTTCAAAACCTAAAAGAGCCTACACGTGATGATGTAATGGTGTACAGCCACACAGCAAGCACAACACACCACACATGAACAGATTTCACTCGCAAACATTCAGATGTCAGACGGGAAATCTCGCAAACCCTCTCAAGATCAAATGTGAGTTCAGAGTAATTCCTTTCCGTGTTTCTGTCACCTTGCTATCTGATTGGCTATACAACACATTCAACAGGCTGTATGATCGTTTGTCCTCAGGGAACCCCACATGGTAGGATATTGATAGGATATTGGGCCAAGACAATCCAACATGTTGAATATCCCCGATTTGAGGTTGGGGCTGTCCCAACATTCTTCCTAGCATACTAGATCACTCTTAACACACCACACACAGTAGGATTCTCTCATACGATTAATTTAAGAGCCATCATGATAACCGGGGCATGTTGGAAGGAATAGCTTGTGTCAAAAATCTGCACAAAATTCCTGCGGTGTGAACAAGGCATTAAAAGTCTAAAATGGGCTTTCAGTAACAAAATAACCTACAGAGCCTTAGCAAATTCAAGTCGATATAGAGCAACAGTGGCTCTAGCCTGCCCTCCCCCTGGGGCCTTTAAGGGGGAGCCTAGTCACCTTACCAAAGGTTTCAGTCACTTGTATCCAGGAACTCATTCTTTCAGCTTTGTACTTATTGATGACTATAGGTAAGGGTTGGAATAGAGGGACCAATAAAATGAGTGCTTTGTTTTTTGACTTTGCCCTTTCTTCACTAAGACAGATTAGAGCCATTCCTGGTGGAGATGGTCAGAAACAAAAATACATACTTTTACTTGCTGATGTATATGATGCAAGCATACAGGTTGTATAATCTGTCCTATTTTCAACAGAATAAACATTAGTAGGACAGAACAGGTGTTGTTTTTTATAGGTTAGTTCTAGACTGCCTGGATAAATGTATTGCTCCCCAACCTCTGTCTCTAAAAATACCACAATCTGGATGTCCTCGCTCTGTCAGCTGGCTGAACTTCTCAGCAGATTACCCTGCAGTTTCTCTTTGATATCAAGATGAAAATTAGCTTTCATGCAATATTAAAACTTATCCTTATCTTTTAAAGCAGATATGAGATTCCTTCAAAATAAAATACCTTCTACATTCTACTAATTATTGCTTATTTTAGTGAACTTCAAATGTCGATCTCCCTTTTATTGTTACTAAAAACTAGCACTTTAAACTCCAAAAAGGCCACTATGCCACTGGCTAAATGCTAAATTTAAGGAACATAAGTATGTTGTGCCAGCATGTGAAAATGCACAGCTTGATTAGATCATTGTTTTCTTAGAGGCCCAAGCAAACCTACACACTCCCCTGGGTTGGTAGGTCTGCCCTTATCAAAATTAATGAAGCACTCCGGAAAACCCTCTAAAAACATAAACTTCAAATCTTGGATTAATGTGAAGCATACCAAGCACATTGATGATGTATGGCAAGCTAAAACAGCACAAATAAATTACCATGCATTGGAAACACACTTCCACAAGTACAACAACATGATTATGTGAAGGTAATGTGGGCTTTAGTTAACTTGAGCCTGGAGCATAAAAAATAGAAGGTTAATGAGTGTTTTTATGTCTCTTTTCTGATTCCAGCGGCCGACCTGGGTACAAAACGAGCTGGCACCCACAAAATAATCAAGAGAATGCCTAGCTGTAATCAGTGTTGGTTCATGCATTATGATACGCACATAATTATCTTGACAAGCAACATACAATTTCCACCTCCACATGAAAAATTACTATCTAGCACAATCTTTCATTTAGACTTGTGTAGAACCACTATAAGCTGAAAGGTGGTTTAAGATGTTGTCTTGACAAAAAGATGAGTCCATTACCAGCTGTTTCATTTGTTGTTAAAAAAGAGACCAAGCCAGATTTTAAAATGCTGTGTCTGAACCCATTTTTTCAGTTTATACACATTAGGGAACAGTGTAAGATGTAAGTAATATTGCTATTCCCAAACATTTGTTTGTTCATGCTTCATCTTGGTACTACCTACTTTTCACTAGAAAGGACCACGCCACAAGATATGAGATTAAAGGTTTATTGAATGAAGGGGTCAAGGGGATGGATGAACTGGAAGTAAGGATTCGGTCATCTGGGGAGACTGCTGGAAGGTCTGGACGGAGGAGGCTCAGCATGGGGGGACAGTCTTCAGAAAATAGCTTGTCCCGTACCCACTTAGGACCCCGAAATCTCAAGACTGAGTTAAGCAGAGGAGAGAGTGAGCTTGGTATACAGTAAGTCACTGAGATGATTACGGATATATGAACATAGAAATAGGTTCACATGGGCTGAGAAAGGAGTTAAGACAGAAGAGATGGATTAGAAAAGAAACCGCTAGCTGGTCAGAATTACTTTTTCAGAGAGTGAAGATGAGATTGTTGTGACTATGAATGGGGTTATCTGAAAGGCATGGATGAATAGATGGATCATGCTTGGATGAAAAGCAAGGGCTTTAAGGATGGCTTCTTGAGAAGCCTCAGAGAGACTGACTAAGTGGGGAGTTAGATGAAGACTGGAAAATAAGGGACTGGAGTTGGATAGCATCTGCAATGCTGTTCTGATTTCCTGGAACATAAGCTGCATGAATTGCTGTTAAACTGAGATTCGAGTAAGTTAGCGAGCAAACTGCATTATTTCTGTGGAGTGAGAACGGCCTTTATTAATGATTTGTATGACTGCAGTGTTATCTGAGTTGATGAGGATTGACTTCTTAAACCATTCATGCTCCCAAAGGATTGCTGCTATGATGATCGGGTAAAGCTCGTTAAGAGCTGATGAAAGCGAATTTGACTGTGCCTATCTGATCTCTTGTGGCCACTTGGAAGCAAACCACCTGCCGTTGTAGTACCAGCTGATACCTATTAGGGGCACTGCATCTGTGTAGAGCTGAATGTCTTCAGGATAAGTAATGAAATTATTGTGAAAGAAAGATATGCCATTCTAGGACTAACTTCCATGGCTATGAGAGTGTTGACTGTGTCGGGTTCTGAAAGAGCAGACTGGCACTTGTGGGTGGAATCGGGAATAATTTCTATGCCTGGGTGAGACCCATGTCTAAACCCGCTAATGAGAAAGTCCACAAAGTCTCTATTAGGGTGATCTTTTAGAGTGGAAATGAGAGCATTACCGTAACAGGTGTGGAGAGGTGCTTTCTTAGTCAGTCCACCATGGATTGTGGGGATGGGAGTTCCTTTCATGGGCTCCACCACAGAAGGAGGAGGCGTGAAGCAATCTGCAGCTGGAACTTTAACAGCCAAGGTCATTGAAATAATTTCAGACCATCCTGCTTCCCTGAGCTGCGAGAGGAGGAACGAGAGTGGAGAGGGATGATGGTTGTACATGGAGTGGCCAGATGAGATGGTGCACCACAAAGACTACATTAGAGAGAAGAAAGTCTCTTGACACAATATCTCCCCTGATTAAATTGCTGCAAGTGACCTGCAGCCTGGATGTGGTACTGTTAGCAACCGATGTCTCCAAAGTGGAGAGCCATGTTAAGAATAATGGAAAGTCGTAAAGTTTTGACCTACAATCTGGAGACGTTAAACGGGAGATACAGCGGCAGGATGTGAATTGATGAAGATGGTTTGGTGGATGAACCTGCTGTGGAGAGGTTGTAAGGAATAGTATGGTGAAAACATACATTTGGGAATGGGTGAGGAAAGGGAAAGGAATTGGGCAGGGAAGGGGGAAAGGATAGACTAGTAGAAAATGGAGGAAGTCCTGGAGCGGTAGGCAGAGTTGGATGAGCAGGAGCCATGAGAGAAGATGACTGAGGCACTTGATGGGTTTTAACAGTTTGAGGAGCTTGAAAAGGAGCAGGAACTGTATCAACTTGTACAGTAGAAGGAAGGGTGATGGAAGGGATGGAGGGATGAAAGAATGTATGTGCAAGGGGATTTTGTGAAGCCTGCAAAGACAGAGATGAAATAATGGATGAGAAGAGATGAGAAAGCTCAGATAGAGAGCATGCAGGCACCGGGGGAAATACCCTCTTCTTTTAGCATATGTTGATGGCGAGCTACGATCCAGGCTTTGATGTTGTGGCGGGTTGGAATGTTGAAGAGGAATGCAGAGGCGTCAATGTACTGATGATGTGTGGTGGGGAAGGCCTGGAAGCCTGATTCTCCCTAAGGGAATGAATGGACTGCCTTTCGCCTCTAAGTGCGCCACAGCTACAGGTCTTCGGTCTTGATGAAAGAGAGGGGATGACTTCTGGATGTTGCTGAGCTGGTGGAATCACTATGCGTGACTGAGATCGCGGGTCAAAAATCACTAAGTTAGTTATAACGAGAAACTTGTCTCATTACAGGAGAAGAAGTTTTGGCAGAAAATGGATTGTGTAGCAGGTTGTTATCTGAATTAGAGGGATTGAGCTGCAGAATGAGATCACTGTCCATGAGTGTTGTCAGATGGGTGAACTAGGTGTATGTAGATTGCTGGGTAATTAGAGATGTGGTTCAGGCGTGGCCCTGCTCCAGAACCTAAGTCAACACTTTTCAAGCTTGGAAGTGTTGACTGATTTATTATATTACTTTTAACAGACCTAGAAGAGCTCATTCTGCTTCCTGAAAAAAAAAAAATATTAATAAAAGAAACTGTGTTCCTCAGGTTTAAAATAGGCAGACCCAAAGTACATGTATAATATAAGGTCTGATTTATGACTTCAAATATGTTGATTAGAAATATATTTAGCAGTATGCTTTATATTTTAGACTGTTAATGCATTGGGCGTTGTGGTTACGGGTAATGAACAAGATAGTTACATATTTTGTTAGATTATGCAGGAGACAAAAGGATAGGACGCTGTAAGAGAACGAAAACAGTACAAAACACAGTAGATGATTATGCCACAAATTTTAACCAGGCTCTGCAATTTTTCTTTCTTTATTCTTGGTATTCTGACAGTTATTTAAAAGGTGTTGGAATTTTGAAATATTTTTCTGGCCGTTTTCTAGTAAATTACACAATCTATCTTAGTGTCATGTTTGATGGATTTTTGGCAGGACCAAAGAACAGTCATGGAACTCGGGAGCAGCATGGTGAGTGAAGCGATTTAATAAATGAAACAGCAAACTTACAGGCACAATGCAAGGAGAGATAGTACATGGAGAACCAGGCGATAAAACAGGGCGAAGGGCATGAAGCAGAGTTAACAGAAGATTCCAGCAATGAGAAAGGAAAACCATACGGTTTACAGGAGAGAAATGTAGGAGAGAAGTGAGGAAGTGGCATGGCAACCAGGTGAGAGTAATTAGGTGAGAAATCAGTAACAGCTGAGGCCAATTAACAGAGAAGGAGCTGAGGGAGGAGCAACAATGAACAGGAGCAGACAGAGATGACTACAGGGAAGAAAGCTAATACAGAATAATAATACAAAATGAATACAAGAATGAACTAAGAACCTAACAAACAACGAATTAACACAAATGACTGCAACTAGGGAAAATGAACAGGCAAGAAACATAGATATATAAAGAAACCCAAAACTTAAGCATTACCAATTTCAAATTCAAATGTTTGCCTCTGTCTGAGAGGCAAAAAGGGGTACAGACAAAGATTTTATTCAGTTGAAATTATAGTTTTCGGAATTTCTTTACTTTAAACGTTTAAATCAAATGTTGGCATAAAACGTTTAAATTCATATTGAAATACTATGGATAGGTCAAAGTTGGGTCAATGAACTGGTTAAAGATGTAACTTTTCTCCAGAGGGTGTGTTTAGTCTTACTAATTCACAAAATTTGAGGTCATTAATTTCAATATGTAGTTCAACTTTTCTTTATCATGCCACTGCAATGTAAATTTTTCAAATGTTTTTTAGTCATCACGTAAGGCACTCTGGATTGTCTTGTTGCTGAAATGTGCAATACAAATAAACTTTGCTTTGCCTTGCCTTGCTTTCATGCGTTTTTAGATCCATGTTAAATAGAAGAAAAACCTGCTAACAGCTATGCCACTACTATGTTCGTCTGCTAGAATAATTTTAATTATAAAATAAGGTTAAATGAACAATTCAATTCAGTGTTTTACAACAAATGTCATCTCGGAGCACTTTAGAGGATAAGTAGGTTTAATGTATATACATCCAGACAAATTCAGTTACATAACCCTAACCCAACTTGAGCCTAGTTAAAGTACAGTGCAGTCATATTCAGTTTGTTATATCAATTGGTAAAGTCTTTTCCATCTAATGCAAGGGTACCAAAGTCCAGACCTTGAGAGAAACTTTCCTTCAATGTTTAGATACATCCTTTCTACAAGATACAGTGGGAAGAACAAGTATTTGATACATTGCAGATTTTGCAGGTCCATCTTGTTGGTGCAATTATAAGAAAATGAAAGAAGCTCAAGATGATGGTCAATCTACCTCGGTCTGGGGCTCCATAAAAAATCTCACCTTGTGGGCATCAATAATCTTAAAGGAAAGTGAGGGATCAGCCCAGAACTACTTGGCAGGAGAAGTCAATGAATTGAAGAGACCTGGGACCACAGTCTCAAAGAAGACCATTAGTAACACAGTACTCCGCCATGGATTAAAATCCTGCAGAATACACAAGACCCCCTGCCTAAACCAGCGCATATCCAGGCCCGTGTGAAGTTTGCCAATGACCATCCGGATGATTTAGAAGAGGAATGGGCAACTTGAAGGATCTGGAGAAGATCTGCTTGGAGGAGTGGTCCAGAATCCCTGCTGCAGTGTGTGCAAATCTTTTCAAGACCTACAGGAAATGTCTGATATCTGTAACTGCAAACATAGGTTTCTGTATCAAATATAAGTTTTGTTTTTCTGATGTATCAAATACTTATGTCATGCAATAAAATGCCAATTAATTACTTAAAAATCACACAATGTGATTTTCTGGATTTTTTGTTGTAGATTACGTCACCCAAAGTTGAAGAGTATCTATGATAAAAATTAGACTTTTACATGCTTTGCAAGTGGAACAATCTGCAAAAATCGGCAGTGTATCAAATACATGTCCCCACTCTACCTGAATCAATGAATAGCTCTTTTCACAGGTAGTGTCTGTGAGGAAGAAAAAAAACAAAATGAAACAAATTAGTTGCAACAGCAAAAGAGAATAAAATAAAATTACCTGGAAAAGCCTGTTACCCTCCAAGCCATTGTTTGCAAGCTAAGAAAAAAATACTGGGGAGGCTGCTTAGTAGAACAATGAACAGATTAGTCTGATGAACTGAATAAGCAACAGCTATGATGGACCAGGGAATGGCTAAAAAAAATACACAAGAGGAAAACAGATATCTGGGAATGAAAAAATCAAAAATGAGCAAAAGAAATGAATATGACAAGGTTTTTTTCACATCATGATTGAGTTAATCAAGAGTCAGACTTTCATAGTAAACAAAGAACAAGTTCACTATAACTAGAATGGCTAGAAGGCTAGAAGAGTCCCTAAAGAGTCCTTAATTAATTAATATACATATATTTCCCTGGATCAGTGCATTGACACAATACTGCTTTCTTTCTTAGAGTAAATGTTAACAAGTTTATGGGTTACCTAATCATTTAATTCAACTGCAGCTGATTTCATAGCCTATATGTATAAAAGTTACACACATCAGAAAAGCACCAAACTTCCGTTCCACTTTCAAGCCAGGTTGCAGGCCAAACAACATTTGTAAACAGCTTTTCTATCATACCTAATACAGAGCAACAATTTTTCCAGTACTGGTTGGAAAGCTTAAAAGAATGTCCGCACTCTGCTATAAGCTTATAGCCGGCTTCTATGTATGTGTTCAGAAGATATACACACACCATTGGGTTGGGTGTCTATATGTTGTTGATGAAATGCAGTGGAGCAAAGAACACTTATCTTGCTCTGAAGTGTGAGTTAAGTCCAGGCAGCTACAGAGGGGAAAATGACTCGAAGTACCTAGACACAAAGTCAATGTTGGAAAAAGGAAACAAGGTGCAAAAGTAATATACTGTTAACCATGTGAAGCTTTAAAAGGACTGATGCAGTGTCTGTAGAAGCATTTGTTGGTGTCATTTTTATTACCTTTAATGCATCTTAACTTAATAAGCAAGTTAAAACTATGTGTGTTATTGAAAAAAATACTGTCCCTGATATGAATCTACATTTGATGAGTTTCTCAGGGTTTGTCCTTTTTCAAACAATGTAATAAAAATAAATATTTGATAAGAATCTGGAGTTCATGGCTAGCAGTGTAAAGTCATGGCCGTAATTAAAACTGTAGATTGTGTGCAGATTTATAGACAAATGGAAGCCATGTAATTTAATACAATACTATATAAACTTTATTATAATTCACAAAATGTTTACATCTTAGTATTTTTTTATTTTTTTTTATTTTTGAAGGCATGACTTCTTTACCAATTTGGCATATTAAGAGTAGGGTGATGGATTTATGGCCTAAGAGTTTGGAGGCATTAGCCCTTGATACATGCCATCACGGGTTTGAGTCCCGGCCTGTTGACCTTTACTGCATGTCTTCCCCCTCTCTCCATCCCTTTCTTGTCAGGTCACTGTCAAAACATGAGAACATTTAGGTCACTAGTGCTGTAAAAAGGCTTAGAGAAAAGGTTGGCACAATGGAGAAAGAAAAGGGGAGTGCAGTTGTACCAGAGCATGACAGGTACAGATGTGAAAGAGTTAAAGTAAAAGAAGTAGAGTTGGAAGGCATAACTACTCAATTGCAGGGCAAATACGTGCTCATATAGCTTCATGCTCAAGGAAAAATCAATTCACATAAATGTAAAGTTAGCTGTGTTTTGATACAGTTGGTTAGCACCAACATGAGAAGACCTGGAAGGTTTGAGAGCTTAAAATAGTATTAACGATATTAAAGGACAATATTAAATATTTAAAATGTTTCAGACAGATAAAATCTTGCATCCCATACAGCATCACCAAGAATTAGGTGAGTGAACGTTCTGAAGTTCTTTTGGACTTACAGGTCCTTCTCAAAATATTAGCATATTGTGATAAAGTTCATTATTTTCCATAATGTCATGATGAAAATTTAACATTCATATATTTTAGATTCATTGCACACTAACTGAAATATTTCAGNGTATATTACAGCTTTTCCCCAAGTTCTTTTTATTTCTTGGAAGTGCTGCTACTTAGTCCTATAAGAAATCTAGTTTCTCCCTCAAACCTCATAAAGGCTCATGGACACACACACTGTACAATCAGAAATAAATTGGAATTCGTGATCTGATGAGGCTCATTGCTCATTAAAAGTACCTTTATGCAGGTAGTTTACATAATTTCACTAAGCCCACATTTCTGCATTTAAACAATTTTTTTTTTTCTGATCTATTGTAATTATCCTATCTAAAATGTTGTATTTCCATAACAGTAAGCAGAGAATCATCATAATAATAGAAGTAATTGTTTTAAAACATCAGTCTGTGTGTAATTAATCTGTACAGTGTGTTTAACTTAGTGAATTGAGTTATTGAAAAAAAAAATGAACTTCTTAATATTCAAAATTTTTTAATTGGTCTGTACCAGTGGCGGATGCTGGAGGGGGAGCTCATTTTCAAGATCACTGTCAATCAAAAAGGGATTCAGCCTCAGACAGATCATCCAATCATCATGCAGAAGCTGAGCGTCCGGGCCAGCCGAGGCCAGCCCACTGCCCCATAGACCCCCAGAGACACTGAGAGTCCAATGGGCAATGGTGTAGTGGAAAACAATGATACATTGTTTTGAAATCGTGTAAGAAAAAACCCTGTAAAGTGTGGCCTCTTGGCTGCTTCTCTAAATAATGCTTTTCTTGGCTGGCCTAGATGAATATGTGTATAATATATGTGGAGAGAGTAGGCAAACTCGGCTTCCAGTTTTGGTGTCATAAATTGCCTCTAGGCATGCAGAATATTTGTATATTGTGTTACTAGAAAAGTATTGTTTGATGCCTTTATTTTGCATGTCTACAATAATCGAACAAATGTAGTGAAATTTGTATTTCAGATATTCGGTTTATCATTTCAGACATCCTGCAAAACAAAAGGGCTCCTAACTTTTCAACACTGAATTGTAAAAAGGTAAATTATTTATATTTAATAGAAATTGTTTGTCACTTGATGTTTAAGTTGACTCATATGGCATTGATAAAAATACATTTTTAAACGTCATCCAGTCCAAATATAAGATTGAACAACTAAACATAACAGTAACAGGACACACAATACAGGAAAAAGGATGTTCCAAATAGGTTTTTCGAACTAATCCATGTCCAAACTCTATGACTCCTGTTGGCCGCTTACATGCCCTCCGGCACTGCCCATCTGTCTATGACTTTTGGCTGAGAATATGTGAGACCTATCAGAATGCCTGGACTACACAATCACAGTCTACCCCTTACTTTTCATCCATGGTAATATTGCAAATATTGATATGGAGACAAATAGATGCAACAAACTTCTTGCAGTTTTGACATGATGTTTCTATGGATAGAGTACCTGCTTGTAAGGAAAGCCAACAGAATAAATCTGAGTTGATCTGATTCCCAATACATGCATTCCAATGCATGTGGTTGTTGCCCTGGGTTGTTAGTTTCTTTAAATCAGAGCTGAAAAAAAACCTACTAGGGTCTTGAGGTGTGGGACGATGGATCATGCAGGCATAAGGATGCCATGCTGCAGTGTCCCCCCTCCGCTATTTCTGGCGGAGGTGGGACACTTTCATTTTTATTTAATATTTAATTAATAATAGAGTTTTTCTTTTCTAACTACTGATCAATTATTAATATACCCATGAAATCATCTGGGCATCCTAATTCTGTTCTCCTTGTTGTTGTTGTGGCAGGCATGTCAATTTGCTTAACCTTTTCCTTAAGTTGTACTTCTTTTCCATCTAAGGGTGTTTCTGCCACAGCTTCTGTGCATTCTTTGATCATTTCCCAGTCAGTAAAATACTTTTTGTGTTTTACTAAACTCCACTGTACTTGCTGTGAACACGCGTATGCTCGCTGTTGAGCTGTAAGAGAGTGTTTTTAGCCATGTAGCTCGCTCATACTGTACCCTTAATTTATTTATTCTACTAGTCCTACCGTCAGACTGAAGCAGATAGCTTTGGTAGAAGTTCTTATGTTTGGTTTCATAATGCCTCTTTAGATTTTCAACCTTTATAAGTTCAACCGATTCAGAACATTTAAGGCAGACTTGCCTTACCCCCAACAAAAGTTAAAAGGAATGCATTTGCTTCTGGCCATTCATCTTCAAATGCGTGATTTTCATAGTCCACTTTATGTATTTTTGACAAAGCCATCTTCTTGCACTCACTCATCTGTGCACCACCAAGTCATTGTACTGTGAGCAAGTGTGAGCTCCCAAACTAGTAACTTAACAGCTTTTAACAGTAACATTAAAGTAGCACAGCACAGCACACAACAATGATGGCTGGAGGTGGGGCCTCAGCTGCCATAGCTCCAGCCATCACTGAGTCAGTGGAAACACAATTGGTTTCGTACCGAGTAGAGTGAAACAGAGTGGAGCAGAGGTATGCCGCCTAAAATGAGCCAGTGGAAAAGAAGCATTAGCAACCTGCATTTAAGGACCCCGCGTAGCTTCTTCTTTGTCGTTTTCTGGCCGATGGTATACAATGATGTGGAGCATTACCACCACCAGCTGGCTTGAAATGTGGACCAGAATGTCACCGACCCACATAGCTGTATGTCACGTCTGTTCAAAAGTCAGACGTGACAGGAATCAAATGTCTATATCTACATAGTAAATGACAAAATGCTCTCTCGGTCTGGGTTTGGACTGGAGTCCAGGGTTTGGGGACCCCTACAGTATAAACACTTAGGGTCTGATTTGCTAGGATCCCAAATAATGGGGTGGGGAGCTAACTTACATGGGCAAAAAAAATAATTTAAAATTGCATGTGCAATCAGTGAACGTGTTGTGGGGTTGATATACTAAGGTTGCCAGTGCAACTACATATGCACACCATGTGCAAAAGTGGCGCAGACCTCACCTATTTAAAATTTGAAAAATGAATGAAAATGAATTTTGCATATTCTGCTGGTTGTCATCACGGACAGTTTGGGAGAGCAGAGTTGGAGGGAAGAAGAAGAAGATTATGAAGTTAGAAGATTAAACCCCTGCCCTGGCCTGTGAAAGATGTCGGCTTTCATTCTGTGACAAGCGGATTGTTAAAACCAAGGTATATGTTTATTTGATCCAAAATTAAATCAAATAAACTCTCTTTTCCTTGCAGCCCAGTGCCTGTGCTGGTTCAGCAGGGACTGAAGGTGTGAGGATGGCCTGAGGCTCTCTGAAGCTGCACTTCCTTGGTGGGGTGTCGTTTGTGTGGGTGCTCGGGCCATGTCCCGTAGTGGTGGGCTTCCCTCTGGTGGCCCATGGCTCCTAGGGGTGTGTCAGATTGGCAGTGGGCCACAGAGGCTATCAAGTGCTTTGGTGGTTATCTCTTCCTCTTGACTTTCCAAGGGCTAAATCACCAGGTAGGAATTGTAATCTGACCTACCTACCTTGGTCCTTTTGAGTTCCAGCTGCCATGGTGGGCTGACACCTGCCTAGCATGTTGATGGTTCTGGGGAGATCTTCCCCAGCTTGGTGCTGGGTGGTCTTTCTGTCAGGGTTGGCGGAGGCCCTGTGCGGCCTTCTGGAGCCATTTCCACCTTTCCTTTGCTTTTTCTCTTTATTGTATGCCTGAAATGCCAAGAAAGGAAGGCAGGCAAATAAATAAATCAGAACTGAAAAAATATTGGTTTACAGAAGCTTTTGATCAAACAATCTGTCTAATGAACAGCTTGAAACATTTGTTTCTTTTATGTCTTTAATATCTGTATTTTAACATCTTTTCTGCAATGTTTTTATACTTATGTTTTGTTATTTTCTCTCTGTCTTTTCTTTGATGTCCTATAAATAGCTTGTGAGTGGCTAGTGCTATATACCTGAACATATCTGATACTGTCTGGTCTTGGGGGTCCTCGAGTCCTGGACTGGTGGCTGAAAGCTTACTGTTCTCGGCTGGCCAGAGTTCTACTCAGACTGCTCATGCCTATGTGGAGGCTGCCCTTCACGGTGCCCCCTACTGGTATCACAGGCAGTCTTTGGGGGCTCCATAGCTATGTCTCCCTTATGGTAGAGTGGGCAGGGTCAGGATGGGGTGGCATAGTGTCAATGCCTTGGTCCCCATTTATTCCTTACTAAGGCATTCAACATTTCATGGCAGAAGGATGAAAGACCTTCTGAACATTGGGGAGTACTTTACAATGCTACCCCCAAGCACTCTTGTTGCTGATTGTTTGTAGGGTGACCGGGCTCCAGGCTCAGCCTGCACTGGGGCTGTAGCAGGAAACTCTAGGTCTGGGGATTTGGGCCACGTGTGTCCCTCTGTGCCTCTTTGGCCTGAGGACTGTGGCTGCAGTGCTTTGCTGCCTACCTACTGTATTTACCTGTGTCTTACATATATCTGTTCTGTGGGGATATCTAGTGACTGTCTGCATAAGACTGCTGTGGTTTTCACGAGCTGGGGCTACCAGCACTTTGCTGCTCTTGGGAGATGAGTGTTGCAAGGTTTCAACTCCTCTCCCATTATACCAACCAAACACAAACACCTATTCCAGACACACACACACACACACACACACAAATGCACACACACACACACACACACACACACACACACACACACACACACACACACATGCTTTCTCCATATGGTAAGCCTGATATGCCAAGAGAGGACACAGGAAAAAAATAATTAAGTTATTCTTTGTCCGAGTTGGGCTTTAACAGCAGTATTGTGTTATGGTTTGGATCCAATAGTATGGCTGATCAGCTAAATTGAATTGTCTGCTGACCTCAAATATTTCTCTAATTTAATCTCTTTTGTTTATATGTGTGTCTGTTTTTAAGTTTATTTTCTATTTCTATTTAAATGATCTGTTACTTTATGCAAACCTTGAATGCTTACATTTGAAATAATCCTTGCAATTCAATTTTATCAATGCATCCATTGATAATATTCATTTAAAGACAAATTATTTTTCCTTACCATCCATATTGTCAGCTAAGCAGAATCTTGCAGAAACACACTCTACATGATAGTAACATTAAAAATATCCTATTTGTATTCTACGTACTATCTGAGTCACTGTGCTGCACAGCCATTTGCTTTGGTTCCCTAACTGTCAATGGAGCACTCAATGACTTCCAATGCACTTGGTATAGCTCTCTGCTTGTGTTTGCTCCTGACCACAAGCAAAACTGTAAAGCAAACACATAAATGAGGCATTTGTCTGCAGCCCCTCCTGGATTGTGTGACAGGGAGCAGAGTTGGGGTGATTCCATCAATTTGACAGACTGCTTCTTGCAGGAGAAGAGTTAATTGCTGTGGGACCAAAGCAGCCTTCAACATCCATCAACGAAACTCCTCCTTGCTCAATGGGGTTGAAGGTTGGGTGAAGCATTGAGAGCGGGAAATAAGTGAGGGCTGGAGAGGGCAGGGAGATGTGAGAAACATCTGATTTTATTTGGAATCTTGGGCAAACCTTCAAAATGAAACAGTGCTGATGTCCACTGCAGGTTGGAGATTCGCCGCATAATTACAGAGACAGCTTAGTGTATGAACTTAAACATCACAGCATAAATTACTCAATGGATACATTTTGTCAACAAGATAACATGATTTAATTTATTAATCTTGTGTTTTTATTTCTTGCACTATACTGGAAACTTCATTACTCGTTAAAACATTGCAAAGATTAATAGAATTAATCAAAGCAATCCAGTGGCTGAGTGCGAAAGTTCAAATTTTCTGAATTTTAATTTGATAATGACAGCATTAGGTAATTTAAGCTTTTGTTCCTGAACTAAATAATAGAGCTGTCACATTCTCTCACTTTACTTAAACAAAAAAATAACAGACAAATTATTGTGACTTTGAGTGTATCGGATAACACATTTACGACTTTGATGTCACTAACTAATAAGCAGGAAGGTTACAGTTCAGGAAAAAAAACACAGAACGGTTTGACGGTTCAGTAGGTGAGTTATTAACATTGTGCTGATCCCTGAACACAGGGACCACCAACTCATTTAAATAATCAAAGAACTCCATTAAAACCTCTGAAGTTTAGCATGTGGTCACTAACAAGCCGACCTGTTCATAATGAAGTGCAAATATCACTAACAACAGGATGTGTTTTACAACTCACTCAAAAAATGGACTCATAAAACCTCCTTTTTCACAATACATCATTGTCGATGTTAGTGACATCGCTCAGAAACAAGATATTTTCTGACCCGGGCCAAATAGTACTAGCTATGCAACATGTTCCTTTTAGTATCGAAAAACTTCGTATTCAAATGCTTAATCTTAAACAAATAATATCCAAGAGGAGAAACAGTAAAATGCAGCCCAAAATAGCATTTGAAGTTTTTCGTTGTTAGAAGTTCAGATTTAACCTATAGTCGGTTTTTCTGCCTATAGTTTCTCAACTTTGCTGTTTTTTTTTTTTTCCACCACAACACAAATAAAAATGGTTATTGTAAAACGATTTCTTGTGTGTGGACAAATTAAAGGATATAGTTTTTAGTTGGTGAACATATTTTTGCAGTGAGACTGGAAATTTATTTCTTAAACCAATGATAATTTTATTTACTTTTTTGGGACAAAACATTGTTATATTCTCATGTCCAAGCCATGGCTTTTAGCATACACTGAAGTGGATTGCATTTTTCTGTCCCAGCGTATATGCCTGAAATTTCTTGTGCTCATTGTTGCATTGTGATCCTTGTAAAAACTGTTCTTCCTGCTTCTACAGAGCCTTTATTTTTTACCTATATTAAAGATTTAGGGAGCTTACTTCTTGTTTACTTGATAAGTTCTGCATTTATGCCAAGTTCAGTACCTACTGACGAATCCAAAGTAAAAAAAAAAAGTATTTACAAGCTCTGACAAATAATAGAGTCTCACTCTGTGACTATAAGTGAGAACCGTATGGGCAGTAAATAGTACTTTAGTCAATGTATTATATACACAATTATATAACTTAGCTAACATTAAGCAAAATTCAATGCATTCATAAGTGAAGAGTTAATGGTATTTCAAATAGATATTCAAATATATGATGTGCTCTTTAAAGTAAATTAAATTAATATGAAGCTGTTTGGTATTCCTCAGAATACTGATTTGTTTCCAAAAGGAAAAAGTTGGAAGTGAGAACCTCCTCAAACAATGCTTAAAATAGACCATAGATATAGTTTAAAAGCTGCAAAAAGTGCAAAAAGGTGTTTAATGTTGAGAGACGGTCTTCTGTAATGATATCTGCTGCCCATACGGTTCTCACTTATAGTAAACATTGTATTTTCCAAAATGGATTTTATTTATGCTAAACATTTGCATTTCTATTCATCATATATGTTGTGATTATGAATATGAATAGATTATTTAATATTAATACTTGTCAATATATGTAAATTAGCATAGGTAGTTACAAAAATTAAATATAACAGTTACTTCTGACACTAACAAACATCTTTATTAAACATGATGATTTCTATGAGTGTTGTGATTATTAATATGAATATATTATTTAATATTTAATATTAATACTTTAATATTTTATTAAATAATATTTCGGTCTGTTAAGGGTTGTCCTGTGAATACCAGCCCAATAAGGCGGTGGTATTAGGACAAAATTGAAAGGGATGAGCCAAGCTCTGGCATTATTGAACAGCAGAAATCTGTACAGACACAGTGAATTCACAAAATTTCTTAAAATACAAGAATATATTAACAAAAATAAGTCAACTCAAAGTTAAACATATTTCAATGAACAAATACTTTACTATGCTAAAACAACCCAACTAAACTACCAAGCAGAATGACAGAACAAGGAAGACTAATGGGCTAAGTACAATATAAACAAGTTGATCAAAGATGGTTGAAAACCATGACCGAACAAGTGATGCAATATTATCATGCAATATTTATTTATTTACCAAGGATTATCTTGTAGAATCTGAAAATGAAGTAAGTTAGTCTTGGAACTAACTTAGGCAATAATTGGTATACCTTTAACAACCATTCACAATGCAAGATCAGATAAAACATTATTTTAATAAAATAATATTTTAAAGAATGATTTGCTGAATAAAACCAACCTTCTGGATAACCAATTCTCAATGGTGTTTAATTAGCTGTCTTTATTAATTAAAATAATATTTATGGAAACATTATTAAGGAAATATTAAAATAATATTTAAGAAAATATAATTTTGAATAAGAACCAAATATCTCTGGATAAAGGGGTCTTAGTGGTGTTTACTTAGTTATCAAAGTTAGTAAAATAATATTTAGGGAAATATTATTTCCAAGATTGTAAACTAACAACCTTTTTGGGTAAATGATCTTTGGTAGGCAAGCACATGTTCTTAGCTGTTAGCGGTTTGTTAACAAAAGAAACGTGTAGCTTATCATCAGAACCAAATTCAATTCAATTCAGTTTTATTTATACAGCGCCAATTCACAACACGTTGTCTCAAGGCACTTCACAACAGTCAGGTACATACATTTCAATTAATCCTAACCATTGAACATTGCAGTCAGTGTTAGTTATTTATTCAAATTGGATAAAAAGTTTTTCTCTCTAAGGAAACCCAGCAGATTGCAAACACCTTTAAAATACCACTAATAAAAGTGTTAAAATGCATAAGCTTGGATGGTGTGTTATGCCGATCTTCTGTGTTTAAAAATCACCCTTTAAATAAAGTATGGCTTGTGTTCAAACACAGAACACATAAACCGAGAACATGTGCTGACAGCTAATCTGCTAGCACTAAGATGGCTGAGTTTTCAACACAAACAAAACCAAACGTCATAAAACGAAAAATGTTTTGATTACTTCTAGATTAATTCTAAACTACTTCTCTCTGCCCAAAACACTATGTAGAATATTTATATTTCTGACGATAATTCAAGTTTATTAGAATAAAATGACTATTTACGGGCTAAGAACCGTCATGCATGAGGAATTGTAGTATTAGACATTATACTAAGGCCCTCTAGTAAATTTGCATATGTAATTGATTATTAGACAGTTAAGGAGGTTTGGGGTGTGGCTATTCAGTTGTGAGTCAGACAGTTGAAGTGGAGCCACACAGTTTTTTGACCTCATTCCTATTATTTTCTTTACTCTTTATTGTTTGTAGATAAGTTATATTTGTATTGTCTTTATTTTTTGAGTAAAACGGTTAGACTTTATCAAGAGGATCCAGGATTCAAGAGGTCTGTTTTTTCTGTTTCGTGGTGGAGATTGGCTGCTCCAACACAATGACAGATATTAGCTATCCGGAAGATTTGGACAACACAGAAAATATAAAGTCATTGGCAAATAAACTGCCATACAAGCTTAAAGAATCATAGAGAGAGTCTGCCTGTGACCTGCAAGAAAGGACCAAAAAAAGAGCAAAATGTAAGGATTTTGTTGACTTTCTGAACCAGCAGGTTAAGTACCTTTTACACCCACTCTATGGAAACTTAAAGGACACCACCATACCACGAAAGAACCCACAAAATCCAAATTTAGGCAACAATGCACGGAATCATTCGAACCAAAGAAGGTGTACAACAGCTGTTGTGTCCCAAAGGACAGAAGATAACAAACAGGTCTCTTTAAAAACGCAACTGACATTGGCAGAGAGTACCACCAAACCTTGTGTTTATTGTGGTGGAGGGCAACACAGCCTCACAGTTTGCAAAAAATTCAAGAGTAAGCTCCATAAAGACAAAATTGAATTCTTGAGGAGCAAAGGTTTGTGTTTTGCATGTTAGAAGCATGGACATATGAGTAGCAACTTCAAACAGAAGCTTCAGTGTCAAGAATGCTTAAGATGTCACCCCACATCTTTACATATTGCAACTAAGGTTTCTAAAGAAGAACCAGTGAAGGAAATTTGTGAACATCAATCTGTATCAAGTGCCTTTGTACATACAGGTGAAACCTGTGACGTCACTGGGGTCGGTAGGGAAGATGGTGTCCTTTCCATCATTCTGGTGTGCGTTAAGGCACAAAAGGGAACCAAGACAGTGACAACTTATGCATTTTTTGATCCAGGTAGCTCAGCATCCTTTGCTACGGATTCACTGATTAATCAGTTGAACATGAATGGACGCAACATTAACATTTCATTGCGGACAATGGGAATAGAATCAGTTGTGAACACTTGCATTGTGACTGCTTTGGAGATCAGCAGCTTGGACAGCAACCAGTTTGTGGAACTCTCTGAGGTTTATTCACAGAAAAACATTCCAGTAACTAAGGACAATATTCCCTGTCAAGAGGATGTTGATGATTTGCCGTACCTAAAGGAGGTGAGAATTCCCACTATCCAGGCAGAGGTTGGATTGCTCATAGGGGCAAATGTTCCCAAAGCTATGGAACCATTAACAGTGATTAACAGTGTGGAAAATGGACCATACGCATTAAAGACAATTTTGAGCTGGATGGTGAATTGGCCGCTTAGAGGTAAAAGTGACAGGGTGTCAAACACATTCACAGTAATTGCAAACTGAATCTCAGTGGCTAAACTAGAGGAACTCTGGCAACTGCAGTTCAAACAGGACTTTCCCGATGCTGGACAAAATGAAATCACAGAGATGTCCGAGGAGGATCATCAGTTTATGAAGATGGTGTCTTATGAAGATGGTGTCTCAAGCTGTGAAACTAGATGATGGTCATTACAGTGTTTGCCTTCCAGTGAAGAAGACGTCTATGAAGATGCCAAACAACAGAGTAGTTGCAGAGCAACGTGCATTGAGTTTACGCAGGAGATTTTCAAAAGACATCAAGTTTCATGGAGAGTGTGTTGGATTTATTAATGATTTTCTCAAGAAAGGCTATGCAGTGAAACTTGAAAGTGATACACGTGGAACAGAGGGGAGAACATGGTATCTGCCTCACCATGGAGTTAGACATCCAACCAAACAAAAACTGTGAGTCATCTTCGACTGTGGAGCAAATTTTCAAGGAACAGCATTGAACAACTCCTGCAGGGCCCAGACCTTACAAGCTCTCTCGTGGGTGTTCTCATGAGGTTCCTGACGGAACCTCATGAGCTATAGCTATGGCTATGGCTATCAGCTAGGGCTGATGTTGAGGCCATGTTCCACCAGGTCAGAGTTCACAGAAAAGACATAGATCTCCTTAGGTTTCTCTGGTGGCTTGAGGGAAACTATAACCTGGACCTTGTTGAAGACAAGATGTTGGTGCACATTTTCGGTGCAACATCATCACCAAGTGTTGCTTCTTATGCACTTCAAATGTGTGCAATGGATTTTGTGCATGAATTTGCTCAAGAGACGGTCAAAACAGTCAAGAACAATTTTTATGTAGATGACTATCTTAAGTCAGTTTCTGATGAAGATACAGCCATCACACCATGTGCTGAGTTAAGAAGCATGTTGGGAAAAGGTGGATTTTGACTTACCAAATGGTCAAGTAACAGCAGGAAGGTGCTCAGTTCAATTCCAGATCAGGAAATGGCACAAGGATTTCAGAACTTGGACTTAGATGAAGACCACCTTCCGATGGAAAGGACATTGGGTATCCAGTGGTGCGCTAAATTGGATCAGTTCAGATTCAAGATCAACCTGAAGGATCGACCACACACCAGGAGATGTCTGCTTGCCCTGCTAAACTCCATCTTCGATCCTTTGGGATTTATTGCTCCAATAGTACTTCCAGCAAAAATAATTCTACAGGATTTATGTCGGCAGAAGTATAGCTAGGATGAAGATCTACCGGATAGTGTTGTAAAAATCTGGAAAAATTGGATTTCAAGTCTATCTCAGCTTAAGAGATTTGGAATCAATCGCTATGTCAAGTCAAAGCAGTTTGGAATGCCAGTCTACGCACAGCTTCATCACTTTGGTGATGCGAGATGAAGATGCCTATGGAACAGCAAGCTACCTGCTGATGCGATCTGAAAATGGCAAAGTTCAATGTACCTTGATTATGGCAAAGACCAGGGTTGCACCTTTAACCCTTTATGACCTACCATAGAACAAGTTTGCCAGAGCATATTTTTACATTTGTACATGCATTAGAGCCATTTTTTAGAGCATTTCAATTTCCTATACATCAATACAACCCTTAAATCCTAAATTTTTATATTTTGTATATAATATGTATATATATATATTGTATATATATATTATGCAAAAAAATTGCAATTAACCACCAGAAAAATTTTAAACGTGTTTTTTTTTTGCACATATTTTCCTAAATACAGAATTATCATAGCTGTATCCCTCAAATATTGCAATATAAAAAAGTGGCACAGAACCCTTACAAACCACAGAAAATTTATTTGGAGTGTTTTCATAACTTCATTTTTGAAATACACAAATGTTTATGAACAGAGACAAAAGCGAACATAAAATGTACATTGTTAACAGTTTGAGAAAAGATAATATGTACATCAAAATAAACTATTTACTGAAGTGTAATTAAATCTTCAAGTGTGCCAGATACCTTTGAGCACACATATATGTTCATAAGACCATCTTCAAACTATAAAAAGTGCAAAAAACAACGAAAGTGAAAGTGCGAGCGAAGTTTACCGTGAAAAAACTACAAATATTGGGGAAAAAAAAAGACCACTCCCTGGAAAAATCACCAGGGAAATTACATCACATCCGGTTTTTTCGGGTATTGATGTGAAAGAAAACAATGTGATAGTTCATCCACCAATGTCATCACGCATATTCTGATGTGGGAAGTACACTTTGGTCTGGATTTTAATGTTTGTTTTTTGCGATTTTTTACTGGATTTCTCGACAGTTTCTGGAAAATAAAAACTGTGCTCTGGGACACGTGGTGAGTAGAATATTTAAGTTGAACGCTCTGGTTTCATTTGCACAAAAAAAAAAAAAAAAGTATTGTTCTAGCTTATTTGGTCACAATTCTACAGTTGTTTAAAAATAGATATGCAAATGGAAGCGCCAGCGCTCCCTCCGGTCATAAAGAGTTCAAGTCTCCAAACATCCCAAGAATGGAATTAACAGCTGCCACAGTTGTAACAAAGATGGACATGCTTCTATGAAGAGAACTGGAGCTTAAGCTCGCTAAATCTGTTTGTTGGACTGATAGCACTACTGTGCTGAAGTACCTTAACAGTAAAAGCGCCAGATTCAAGACTTTCGTCACCAATAGGATCTCAACCATCCTGGAACACTCTCAGACATCACTGTGGAGATACATCAATACCAATCTGAATCCAGCTGATTATGTCTCAAGAGGACAAACTGTGGAAGCATTTTTGGAGAACAAAGTCTGGTTGTCCAGACCCAATTTCTTACTTTCTTACTTACAGGAGCAGTGGCCCAAAAATCCAGACCACGGAATACCGGATATTGATGACCCAGAGATCAAGAGAACGACTCAAGTGCACCTCATTTGGGAACAAGAAGCTTGGACCGCGCTGAAGCGTGCTGTAGCCTGGTTCTTAAAGCTGAAAGAGTTGCTGAAGGAGATTAAAGAAAAGAGGACAGAACTAAAGGCTTCAGGAAAGGAAAACAAGATGGTTGAGTTCAAGAATACATTTGAAGGAAATAATCTGACACCGGACAACTTGGTTGAACCAGAAACAGAAATTGTTAAGCATTGTCAAAGGCAAAGTTTCAAAGATTTTGCTATGCTGGAAGAACATCGTAGAGTAAAGAAATGTAGCTCACTCTTTAAGCTAAATCCAGTGCTAGAAGAGGGAGTTATGAGAGTTGGTGGTAGGTTGAACCGCGCAGCAATGCCTGATGACTCCAGGCAGCAAGTTATCTTGCCTAAGGAATCACATGTCACGAGTCTTGTATAGAGACACATTCACGACTTTACTGCTCATGCAGGGAGAAATCCCATGTTGGCTCAGCTGCGTCAAAGATTCTGAATCCCTGGAGCTAATGGAGCCATCAGAAGATTTCTGTTAAAATGCATTGTCTGTAAAAGACTACATAGAACCACGGGGAAGCAACTGATGGCAGATCTACTTACCTCCAGGATTATGCCTGATGATCCTCCATTTCACCAGGGTTGGCGCTTATTATTTCGGCCGTTTCCTGGTAAAAAAGGTGTAGAAGTCAAATTAAAGAGATACAGCGTTATCTTCACATGTCTTGCTATAAGAGCTGTGCATTTCGAGATTGCCTCTTAACTTGACACTGATGCATGTCTCAATGCAATCAGAAGATTTATGCCAAGAAGAGGACAGGTGAGAGAGATTAATTAGGAAATTACACACTACCTCTTAGGTGAACCGTGCTGAGGAAAAGTTGTCCAGGGCGATGAAGTTCAGGAAAGATTCCACAGTGAACAAAGGGGTAACTTGCAGCTAACCTACATAGCTGTCGGGTGGGGCAGCTCGTTCTGTCGGGCCGGCCAAACTGCACGTTATTGCTGTAGCCACGGTGATTCGGTCCTGTTGTCCTTCCTTCAGACTGCGAAAAACTGCTCCACTCAGCGTTGTAGAGACAGGGTCTCTGCTGGGAACTCTCTGGAACACAGTTTGCTTCTGTTAACCTCGGAAAGAAAAGTCAAGCAACACTTGTACCTTAATTACCCCCGTTTGTCATGGTTTTCTTAACAGATTTTACCCATATGCAGGAAGACACTCAGGAGGCAGGAGAAAAGTTTAGCAAGTTTATTTTTTACAGGAATGCGACATGGAGCTGGAACAGGGACAGGAAACACCAAACTGTACTAACCTCTGTAACTTTGAAGTTTGATGGTGCATAATTGGGAAATTAATGTACGCTCTTGCTTATAGAAGATGAGGATTTGGTGGGCCGAGGGAGAATGAGGTGGAACCTGGGAGGACGGATTAGATGTTGCTGCTTAGTCAGGGATTTAATCTAAGGTAAGTGGTGAGCACTCTGGTGAAGGTTCAGGTGAGCACTTGGAAATTGGAATCTCATATACATTTACAGAAACTATGATCGCCTGGTGAAGTTTCTTGAGACTTGATGGAGGGTTCTGCAGAGCTAAGAGGTTAAGGGTGAGCAGGGTTCACTTGACTGAGATCTTAGGAGTCGAAGGGCTTAGGCTGCCTGCTGGAACTAGATCCAAAAACGATTCTTGAAGGCTTAATGTCTTGACTGTGGCAGGAGGCCAACTGAAGCTTGAAGCCAACACTAGTAAGTCACAGGAGCTTGGAGCCAGGACTTGGAAGTCACCACGAAGGCAAAAGGTCAGGCACTGACGTGCAGACAGCCCAGCCTTTTTGTACTCCTCCAGATGATTGTTGATAGGCAGCACCTGTCCCAATCTGCACCTGTTCCTCGTGGTACCAGATGCTCTGGCCGCATTTAGTGGTGAATACATGTAAGCAGCAGGCAGAGAACAGCATGCTAAAATCCCAGACTCCGACATCATCCCCCCCAAAACGGTCACCTCCTGGCTGCCGAGAAGAGGATGAAGACAGAGAAACGAGGTAATCGGTAATCAAGCAAGGATTAAAAATGAATGACCGGGGGACCTAAGTACGGTCCTCTGGACCGTAGCCCTCCCAGTCGATGAGGTACTGCCAACCTGTACCCCACCAATGGGAGTCCATGATCCGTCGGACCATGTACACGGGGTGCCCCTGAACGTCCTGGGCAGGTGGAGGGGGCTCGGCTGGAGGGCAGAATGTGCTGGTGAGTACAGGTTTAAGTTGAGAGACATGAAAGGTAGGATGAATGAGTAGATTAGTAGGCAGATGGAGCCGGACCGACGTGGGACTGATTATGGACTCTATTTCATATGGGCCGATGAATCTGGGTGACAGTTTTCATGACATTGATTTTAAGGGGATGTCCTGGGAGGAAAGCCAGACCTTTTGACCAGGTTGATATTGTGGAGTGGGTGAACGTTTTCTATCAGAAAATAATTTGTTTTGATGGACAGTGCGGTGAAGCCCTTGAATGGTGGACCTCCAGATTTGTTTGCAGCGGCCGATACGATGGTTGACCAATGTAAGGGATATATCTTTCTCATTGGCAGGGAAAAAAGGTGGCTGGTAACCAAGGCAGACTTCTAAGGATGAAAATCCAGTGGCAGAGGAAACGTGAATTATGTGCATATTCGACCCAAGGTAAGTATTTGCTCCAATCTGCAGGGTTTGTGGATGTTAGACATCTGAGAGTTGACTCAAGTTCTTGGTTCATGCTCTCTGTCTGATCATTAGACTGAGGGTGGTATCCAGAAGTGAGTGACACCTTAGCCTCCAGTGCTGCATAGAACTGCTTCCTGACCTGTGAGATGAACTGGGGTCCACGGTCAGAGAGGATGTCCTGAGGGATACCGTGCAGCCGGAAGACGTGTTTGACCAACAGTTGGGTTGTTTGGAGCGCAGATGTAAGTTTCCTAAGGGGAACAAGGTGACATGACTTAGGGAAACGGTCAATTATGGTTAGTACGGTGGTCATACCTTGTGAGCAGTGTTGAAGTACCCTTTAACGGGTCCCTCTGCGCGTTCGTTCTTATCCACAGCAACCTGGAAGAATTCACAACACATTCAGAATAAATCACATGGAGACAGCTGTATATTCAAAGTACCTGGCCAGGGGAAGCTCTCAGGTGATCCGGACACACACCGAGACGACTTCGAGCTTCCCGTGGGCATGTTGCTTTTTATTAAAAACACATGAAAATGGGCTGNCACATTCAGAATAAATCACACGGAGACAGCTGTATATTCAAAGTACCTGGCCAGGGGAAGCTCTCAGGTGATCCGGACACACACCGAGACGACTTCGAGCTTCCCGTGGGCATGTTGCTTTTTATTAAAAACACATGAAAATGGGCTGTGCCCTGTTTACAGTTTTTCACACATGTAGTCAGTTTTTTTCACACATGTAGTCACGTACACACTTTCCGGCCTACCATATTAGGACCTGTTCCTGTCCCACAGCTGCATCCCATATCTACTGTATAGGAAGGGAGTACTCTGCCAGTTAATCTTCTCACCTCCCTACAGTCCTCTATTTTTCCGCTTCATCACACTCCACCACCATTTCCACAGTCTTGAGTGGGTTCAGTTCAAGGTAGTTCTGACAGCACCAGTGTACCAGCCGAGACCGCACCAGTGTACCAGCCGAAGACCGCACCAGTGTACCAGCCGAGACCGCACCAGTGTACCAGCCGACACAAGCAGACACAAGGCATCACCTGAGAGCAGCCATACGCCTACACATCAGATCATCAGTGAAGCACAACATCAACAGCCCCCAGGCCCAAGAGGCACAAGAAGAGATGTCACTTCCTACCGTACAGGTCAAGCCCGGAACCAAGGTGCTCAAGGGCAAGTAGGAGAGACCAATCACAAAGCCTTTACACACAGGGTAGACACCCGACCAATGCGGTAACTGCAATTCAGAAGGACCAAGGTAGGGAAGGCACATTACTATCAGCAGGTGAGGTAGCCCCAGGGAGTTCAAGTGGGAGGGATTCCCACCAGAGCCCAGCTTAGTCTTTGCAGCCCATTGTATCCACACATCCTAGCAAGTCATAGGCAGGCAAACAGAAACCCAACCACTCTGGCACCACAAACATGTAAGTGATGCATGGTACTCCCCCCACCATGTCTGCAAGGCCCATCATTCCACATGGTGACGCATATATTAGAAATGAGGAGGAGGCATCAGCAAGAATCCCCCTGGGGGTCAGTTCTGCAACTGGCCCACACTCCTCCTGCGTCCATGTGTTCAAATTTGTGCAAATTTTACTTCGATAGCTAAAATATATAAATCTGCTAGTTTTATAAAGATTTTGACAGTAACTTTGGGGGTTGTTTAGGTTAAGGGAAGCTCGTTATTACTACAGAAATTATATGTTAATTTGTTTAATCTTAAATCTAAATAGGATAATATATTTTATTTTGTGACATTTGAATAATTTATTTTAATCAATGAATCTACTAAAACATTAAGGGGGATATAATATTTTCCATCAAATATATTATCTAAATGGTTTACCTGTTTACTACTTAATCTTAAAAAAATTAAAAGCCTTTTCATTTTGCAGAAGTCTGGGTTGTTTAAAATGGGTGTTCATCTGCATGGAAGAATTAAAGATCTATTCATAATAGGAAGACCTGTAATAATTGTTATTATTGCAACAATTCACTATTGTCTCAGTTTCACAACCCACCACTAGGATCACAGTACCCTTCAGTGCCATATGTCAACTCCATAGCACAAAGAACAATACCCTTTCATGACTCCCAAATTCATCTTGAACAATATTCTTCACCGCAACCTAACCACTCATTTGTTCCTCAGACACTGCCACAGATTCGGGTTACTTCTCAGATGTACATAATAATCTTTGTAAATTTGTAAATAAACCCTTTAGTGTTCCTCCTGAGTAATTCCAGACTCAGTGTTGAAATCCCTTCTTTTTGTCAGAATTAATAAAAGACTATTATCTTTTAAAACACACAAAGTAATCTAAATAGATGTGTCTGTAGAAAGATCTACTGTTGGTGTGGGATATGTTGTGGATGTCCTTCTTATTTAGTGGTGCAGCTGAGATAGGTAACTTTGACATGTATTGATTGAAGCTCATCTGTGGAAGTTAAAAGCTATTACAAAATAACATCAATCTGTTTAAAAGTGGTAGCTTGGCTGAAGTTAATCATTGAACAATGTTACCTTTAAGGCTATTGCACTTTGTGACAAGTCATACAGCACGGACCTTGAGGTTTTTCAATTATTCCAACCAATTTGAAATAATGTAACTGTGACCTAAAGCTGTTTACAAGGAAGTTGTTATTACAGGAGAAAGCTAAGACCTAGTACAGACGGAGGCAAAATGCAGAGCAGGCTGTTTTTTTATCCTTGGATTGCCCTAATTATACAGGGCATTGATTTTACAATGCATCCATGGATTGATTAGAAGAGCCTTGCACCTCCCCAAAGCAAGGAATGCTTTGCTCTCTGGGCTTTTCGCTGTTGTCCTCTTCATCCATTCTCTGTCTCCCTCTATTTCACTGCATTCAGGTTCGGCGGCAATGTTCAGCTGAATCATATGATCTTTCACAGAAAAAAATAGCGATCACTTTTTATCTCAACATGATTGCAGTTAACATTTAATCCCACTAAAAGTCTGTGTAAAACTAATACTATAGCTACACAACATAGCTCGCTTTTCCACAGATGACTACGACAAACTTCTCCAAAAAATAGCTGTGATGGAAATGAAAATTCATCGGCTTGAAGTGAATGTGGAGGTAAATTCTGTGTATTAAAATGAAACAACCCTACTGCTGACTTAAGACTGAGTCATAACTAGCACCACCAAGAAACATAAAGTTGATGAAAATGAGAGTAAACCGACCAACAGTCCTACATGGCATGGAACTCTCTCCACCCAAAGCCAAAGCCAAAGATTTTTTCCTTACTTTGTATCAGGAAAAACGGCTAAAAGGAAGAACCCTGCATTTAGATGAAACAGCTTGGTCGGCACTGCAGAGAAATGTCTCTTCAACCCCAGCACCAAGGATAAAACAGCAGGGGAATACAGTCATAACAAATGGTAGAAGCAACCAGATGAAAACACCAAAATTCCACAAGAAAATAGGTTTGCTCCACTTCTGCAAGACTCTAATTCTCCAAAGGAAAGCTCATCTTCAAACACCAATGACATCTTCCAGTCAGATTTTCATGCTTACCACAGTAAGCGACTGCCCCAGTTGAGGTGTTCAATGACATCTGCATAAATGCAGAATGTGGAAGAACCACAGTGCTGGTATTAATGGACCCAAGTGCAGGATTTGATACTGTTTATTATGGTATATTACTGAAGCAACTAGAGAACTGGGTCGGTCTTTTTGGTAAGGCACTTGACTGACAAAAATCATGTTGGGTTCCTCAAGGTCCCATCTTGGGGCCCCTTCTATTTAATATCGACATGTTCTCCCTAGCCCAAATTTTAGCAAACAACAAGATAAGTTACCATAACTACACAAATGACACACAGCTCTACATTATAATGTCATCAGGTGAATATGAACCTTGCATTGAGTAGATGCATGGAATAAATGTGTGGATCTGCCATAATTTTCTGCATTTGAATAAAAACATATATGAAGTAGCTGTTTTTGGACCAAAGGAAGAGTGATCAAGAGTCAGCACACAGTTTCAGTACAATTACAAACTACTGATCAGGCCTGAAATCTGGGTTTAGTGATGGACTGAGACTAGAACATTCAGAGGCACATTAGGGCAATCGCTAAGTCAACCTTCTCTCACCTGAAGAACATAGAGAGAGAGGGAGACATGCAGCTTAGGTTTTCAGGGTTCAGGACTCGAACCGGGGAAAGCTGTGTCAAGGACTAGAGCCTCCGTATATGTGTTGTGTGTTCTACCCGCTATGCCACGTGCCACGCCCCTGCATTGTACTTCTTATGAGAGGTTTTAAAAATGTTTTACTAATTTTAGCATCAGACTTGAAATTTTCAGTGCATGCCTGGTGAATTTTGCACTGATGTTAAACCCTTCAGTTAGCGCAGGTTTACTCTCAATTAGTAGTGCAATGATGCATCAAGCTCATGACATGAGATGATACACAATATATGGTTCATGAGAATTAAATGAGAATTTAGATATCATATTTCATATTTGCATATTTACATCCTTTATATAAAGCTGCAGTTTGCAGAGAGGTTAGAAAGGATCAAGATAATCTCGTTATATAAAGGTGTCAGTCGGAGGAAAATTATAAAACAATCCACAATTGATGACTGTCTTTACAGCACAGTATGGGCAGTAATCAATGACTGGATATCATATGGAATAATAGTGACATTACTAAAACTGAACTCCATGGCTGATGAAAAAGACACCTGCAGCTCTTGGTGGGAGGTCACTAAGAGCTGCAGAGGTTTCTGGTTGACTCATGTGACAACAGGTTCCTGATTCTCCATCTGTCTGGATGAAAAATTGGGGTTGAAAAATGGAAGCCTTTTATTCCAACAAAAAAATCTCCCAAAACCTTGTAAATGTTCTTTTACCACAATTTCAAACATTTAAAACAAAAGCAGGGCTGCACATCACAAAAGGAACATCATGCCTACCTTCAGGTGCCTGCTAGAAAGCAGCAAATGAACAGGGATTAATTTTCCAGCATTACTGTGAGTCAAAGCACACATCCACATCAACCAAACAATGAATTCTGGAGAGGAAAACTGAAGCAATGACATGTTTCAGCCAGAGTTCTAATGGATTTGTTTGTTTTTCAGTTGGACTTAACCAGATAAATTTCACATTGAAGGTTAGCATTAAAAATTAAATTGTAGTTTACCTTGCACTTAGTATGTTTTTTTACATTTAAATTAACTCAGCTATTTTGTGTATGATTTATAGTAAATCTACGAATGCAAAATGTAGAACTTTTTGCTGTCTCTGAACATATGAAAAGAAATAGAATTCCTTAAGGTGTAAATACAAATCTCTCTTTCCCCTCACAATTCTTCTCATTTTAGGGACAGCCATGCAAAGTTTCTTGTTCAACCTTCTGTATTTTTCTGAGGGTAACTTTTGCTCTGCTGGCTGAGCTTTCTCACAAAGTCCCCCGCTTCTGTGGTATTTTCACGAGGATCGTAAAGTCATGAAAAGTCATTTATACAACATTAATTACCATAAACATATTAAATTAACATTTTTTATATTAATTACTGTATTATTTCCAACAGGCAATGCTTAAATAGACAGAGTTGAATTGCCAAACAATAGCAGTAAAATAGATGAACAGCCTCTGTCAGTTAGAGGGTTTATTGTTTCATAGTTTATTGAAATGATCTGGAACATTATTCACAAAGAATCCTAAGACTAAAAGTAGCTCCTAGGGAGGTCATTTTAAAAAAAAATTATTCACGAAGCATCTTAGGCCTTAAGAGAGCTCCTAAAGTGAGGAAATGTTAAAGGTAGTGAGGGAGACGTTTAGTGAGCAACAAGAGTGAACAAGAGTGTTTTAAGCAGAGAAGAGGGCAGTAAGACTAAGAGAAAGGAGAGATATCCTCTGTACACTGTACAACAGTGAATTAATAAAACTCTACCTGCTCGATTGCGTAGGAATCCACCTCCTGAAACAGTCGAACACATTGGCTCATAAACTTCTAGAACAATCATATAATTATTAATATAGAGATATGATAAACCTTATCATCCCCCTGAGGCGAAATTAAATAGCTTCAGTGGCAGGACAGGTTAAAGGTAAACCTCTAGAAAGGTAATATTAGGAAGGATAAATAAATAATAGAAACAATAAAAAATAACCATAAATAAAAAGTGAACAAAAATACAAACATTATTGTACAGAATTATATAAATAGTTATAGATTGTGAAATGCTTTCAACAAACAAATTTGGAAAAAATTGGAAAAACCGGAAAATATATGTACACTACCAGTCAAAATTTTAGATACACTTTCTCAGTTAATGGGTCTCTCTATTTTCAGGACTGTTTACATTGTAGATTCTCACCAATGGCAAAAAATCTATGAATGAACACACATGGAATTATAATGTAAATGAAAAGTGTAAAATAAATGTGAAATAAACATTTTTATATTTTAGATTCTACAAATTAGTCACCCTTTGCCTTGATTACTACTTTGCTCTCTTGGCATTCTCTCCATGACCTTCATGAGGAGGTCACCTGAAATGGTTTTCCAAAGAGTCTTGAAAGAACTTCCCAGAGGTTCATTGAGAAACGACCAAAGGTTAATATGTCAGTCATCACAGCAAAGGGCGGCTACTTTAAGGAATCTAAAATATAAAACATATCTAAAATTCTTTTACATTTTTTGTTTGCTACATAATTCCATATGTGTTCATTTACAGAAAGATGCATTAATCTGCTCAGGAATGCCTGTTTGTACCTTTTAACACTCCTCTCTTCTCCTCCACCAGCAGGTACTGCTCCTCTGTTCAGTTTGGTTTTCTCCACCTTTTGTTCTAGATTTGTATTTGGTCATTTTCACATAAGTCTCTTTATACTATAAGGAGATCAAAGTAAAATGCGGAATTTTTATATTAATAATAAATTAATTTATATAAAATAGATGCAGTAGGAAAATGACCAGCGTGGCGAGTAAACATAATAATAAGCAAATCAAAATAATGACCAGCAAGTAAATAAACTATCTTCAAGCATTTTGATGCTGTGTGACAATTAATTTCATTTTGTTAAGTTTTATCATCATGATTTACACCTTTCTGAATCCAGTCTAAATTCTATCATTGATTTGTTTTTCCCTATTGATTACTGGGAGCGGATTTGGTTTTTTTTTTTGTTTTGTTTTTATTTAACAACCAATCACAGCTTTTGGAAGACAGTGTCACACCTAGCAACGGGCTCAACCACACCTCCTCACTAAAAGGAATTTCTATCATCTCCTCTCTCAGAGTCGCTCTCAGCAGAGAACTGAATCACTCCTAAGCTAGGAGTCCTGACCGAGAACTTTTAGGCTAAGATAGAAGCGCTCTGAGAGGACTCAGAATCTTTGTGAATACGGGCCCAGGTCTTTACAAGGATTTCACATTATTTATGTAGCCAATTGGAAATATAAAACAATACAACTGAATGCTAATAGAGTGCAATGTTTCCCCACTAGTGACCCCAGAAGTCAACAGGAAGCTAAGAGAAACAGGAAGTAGTACTGCTTTAAGTGCATGCAATTCATCGGCTCTTGATTTGAAGGTAGTTCAAGTTTACAAAGGATCTGTTGAGAGAGAATGATTGCCTGTGTGCCTGCCGAATAACGCATTCTCGAGAAGATGTGAGTTCCTGCTGTAAATCTTTATATTCTAATTCTAGTATTTCACTACATCCATGAACAATTGGTTTTACTTGTCAGGTCTGAGCTAATTTAGGCTGAGTTTCTGAGTATTTTCACTATATTAAAAACATATTTAGTCTTGAGCACTGAATGTCTCATGTAAGCTTAACTTTGTTTTTTTGTTCATTTTGCTTTTGTATTTGCATACAGAGGCCACTGCAGTGTTTATGCTCATTATATTTTATACTTATGTTTATGAACTTTAGTGAATGCATTCCCAAGCAGGACAGTTTGTGCATGTGGGGTTCATAGACCTTGGGCTTGCCTGCCAGAACGTTTGTGTCACCCATCTTATGTCAACTACTGTTGAGCGGTTGCTACCACTCAATATCCCTCTTGGTTTAAAACCTTACTGTACGCACTCCACATTTTATCAGCCTGGGATTAAAGACCCCAAAATGTATTTTGTGTCTGGTCTTCACCAGCTCACATTTAAATCTAGCCACAGCTACATAAAAAAGCCCAAAACTTAACACTTTTATTCATTATTATTTTTATTATTATCAAACCCTGACAAATATTTTTCATAAACTAAATACATAAATGATTCAATAACTTGTAAAATCACCTTTTACTGTAATAAAGCTAAGTTTACACTTCTTCAGTTGAACAGGATGCAATAGTGCGTGCCCCAACAGTGACGCAATGGAGGCGGTGCTTAAAGCATTGAATGATCATTCTTGCGCTTGCGCAAGTCGAGTACTAATATCAACAAAGTCATGTGTGACCCCCGGAGGTACCGGTGAGTCTATATAACCGCGTGACACCGGTAGCTCATGCTTCTCACGTGCAGGTTTGCTGTGTTTGCAGTGGTGAGCATTTTTTTCTGATTGTTTGCTGCTATTTGCTTGACGTCTGAGCCTCATGACCCCGGTGGGAGCTGCAAGTCATCTCGCCCTCCAGGGGCTGCATCAGCTACTTTCTTCCTTGTTTGATTCTCCGACTGGTAAGTCAGTTTCTAGTGATGGGTAGATGAGGCGTCATGAAGCGTTTCGACATGTCGATACTGTGTTACTGAATACTGACATCTGTTAGACCTTAAAAATCCCTACAGGCAACCTAGTTAACAGACACTGATTTGATGACCTATTATATTATATTATTTCATATCTTCATTTAAATACAAAAATTCTTTGATATTTTTGGATACAGTCAATAAATAATGTGAACATGTATCATAATGTGGAAATCTAAATGAACATGTTGTGAATAAGGATGGTTGTGGACTGGGATTTTATTTTATTTTTTATGTTTTGAAATTGAGTCTGTTGAGTCTTTTTGATACAACTTCTCCAGCTGAAGAAAACACCCGCTCACATGGCACAGATGAAGCTGGAGTGTAGAGAAATTGTAAAGAAAGGCAGAAGAGGTTTGGATAGATTGTCTTTTGGCTGTCCCGGTATCTCATAGGATCCTGGGACCTGGCAATATTGCTCTCTGCCAGGTTATCTCTGCACCTCCTGGATGGCATCAGCTGTGGCACTTTTGGTCTGCCTGCCCATTTCGATGTCGAGGTGTTGCCAAAGGTTATCTAAAAAACAACAAATTGGCATTTTAGTACATGATTTCCAAACAATAACAAACAAATAATGCTGAACAACATGCCTGAAGTGGGTGCAGACAGTTGTTGTGAAGACGGTCCGGCTTGGGTTCATTTGTACGTCCGATTACAGATGCACGTTCTGACCACAGTCTACTGATGGCCTCATTGCACTTGGAGGAACTGCTGAACCCGAGTGATTTAAATCTGGGGTCTAGAAGTGTTGCTAGGGTCAACACACTTAATGGCTCCAGATTGGAATCAGTGTCTGTGACTTGACTCTTCAGGTGTTCATGTAGGTGTATGGCTGCCTGTGTGTGCAAGGTTGAAGCATTACGCTCTAGTGCAAAATAGAGCACTTTCATCATTAGGATAGCCTTTGACCCTGACACTCGACTCTCTTCAGACAACTCCACTTAAGCTGGAAAGGAGAAAGCACAAGAAGTGTTTCTCCTGTGATGGTATACTCACCTGCTGTAAGTGGAGTCCAATCTGGTTTTAGAGAGGCCAGAGATACCCACACTGGTTCCTTCTCATCATGTTGCCTTAACAGCATTTCATATGTGCTGTTCCAGCATGTTGGCACCTCATTGATAGGTTTCAGGGTTGGTCGTCCCATCTGTTGCTGCACTTGAGCAAGCTTCTCCTTGGCTGTAGTGTGTCATGATTTTTACAGCCGACTTAACCCATATGCAGAGACTGTCAGAGAACTTTGTAAAAGGAATAAGTTTTTATTGAAACAATAATCAGGAACCACAGGAGCGACGAGTCTAATCTTCCTTACTGTGAAAACACAAAAAGAAATGATAAATAGCTGAACCTCAGAAAA
>JAHUTJ010049586.1:0-36002 GCA_036250325.1 Characodon lateralis
ACACTCTGCTCTTACTGGTGCAATGTGCAATCAATGAAGACTGGCTACCAGGCTGGTCCAATTTAGCCATGAAACCTCCCACACTAAAATGACAGGTGTTTCATTTTCATTGTCCAACCCCTGTACACCAGGATCCTTTTTGAGGACTTCAGCTCAGCCTTTAACACCATCAACCCAGCGTCCTCCACCAGAAGCTCACCCTGCTCACAGTGCCACCCTCCCCTCCACCTGTCAGTGTATCACCATCTTCCTGACTGACCAGCAGCAGGTGAAACTGGGGAGCATCTTCTCCTGCACAAGAACCATCAGCACAGGAAAACTTCCCCCACACTGCCTCCCCTCACCATTCTCAACAACTACTGTGGACCACTTCTGATTCAGAGGAACCACTCTTTATCCGGACCTGAACTGGTCCTCACACATAGACACTGTGGAAGTACAACCTTCCACAGAAGCTGCTGATTACATTTTACACCACCATTATTCAGTCTGTCCTGTGTTTGTGCATCACTGTGTGGTTTGGCTTATGCAGAAAACAGATTTAGACTACGACAAACAATTGGGTCTGCAGAGAGGATCATCAGGCTGACCTTCCCTCCATCCTGGTCTTGTACAGGTGTAGGGTCAGAACAAGGGCAATTAACATCTCTGCAGATCCCACACATCCTGTACACAATCTGTTGAGGCTTTTACTTTGAGATAGGCACAATTTGCAAAAACCTATCACCACCGAGACAGCTTCTTTCCCCAGGCTGTATCTGTGGTGAACACAATGAACACCTTATAGCCTGAGTAGTCAGCTAATCTGCTGGAAAACAAAACAAGCATATTTGCCCTAAAACCATAAAACCTACCTGTAAATTTTTTCTTTATATATTAAAAAAAACAGCTGAACATACACATACATGTACATACTGCTCCTTCATTTTCATTTTATTTCCTCTAAAGTTTATATATTTATACTAAATGTCTGTACTATGTTAGCACTTGAA
Source organism: Characodon lateralis (assembly GCA_036250325.1). Taxonomy (NCBI): domain Eukaryota; kingdom Metazoa; phylum Chordata; class Actinopteri; order Cyprinodontiformes; family Goodeidae; genus Characodon; species Characodon lateralis. Next base: position 993 of record JAHUTJ010049586.1, read on the forward strand.
ACTGAAGTAAATTTCCCTGTTTGTGCGCACAAACTTGGCCAACACAACTGATTCTAATTCTGATGGACCTCCCACTGCTCTCAATCAAATAACTATGTCAGCCTTAGCAAACCTAACTACTAATTTTGAAAACAAAAGGAACACCCACATTGCATAATCTCAGTCACTAATGTGCAGCACTGCTAGGTGATACAAAATTTCCTTTTAGGAAAACCAACACATTATACAACTCCAATTTCAATGAAGTTGGGACAATTTGTAAAACTTAAATAAAAACAGAATGAAATGATTTACAAATCCATACCAACCTATATGCAACTAAATACAAAACAAAGACAAGATATTTAATGTTCAAACTAATAAACTTCTATGTTTTGTTGCAAATATGCACTCAAGTTGAATTTGACGCTTGCAACACGTTCCAAAAACCTGGGACAGGAGCATGTTTACCACTGTGTTACATCACCTTCGTTTTAACAACACTCAATCGGCGTTTGGGAACTGAGGAAACTAATTGTTGAAGTTTGGTAAGTGTAATTAATTCCCATTTTTGCTTGATGCACCACTTCAGCTGCTCAACAGTCATAGTTTGCGCTTCATAATGCACCACACATTTTCAATAGGAGACAGGACTGGACAGGCCAGTCTAATACCTGCTCTCTTTTACGCTGTTGTAACAAGTGCACAATGTGGCTTGGCATTGTCGTGCTGAAATAAACATCCCTGAAAAAGATGTTGCTTGGATGGCAGCATATGTTGGTCCAAAACATGCTGAAATTCAAACAAATTCCATTTGTATTCTGTTTTTATTTGCGTTTTACACAACATTGCAACTTCTTAGGAATTGGTGTACATTATGCAATAAAGACTAGAGACGTTTCATAGTTGAGTATATGTGTAAGTCTCAACGCTCCCCACCCACAGATACAAACAAACCCTGTACTATGCACATTGTGGTTTGTGCACATACCTCTCTACATTTGCCTGCAAAATTTGCTTTTGATTTTAAATGGAAAGTTGATTATGACTTTACAGTGATACAACACCTCTACAAATTCTTTTTGCAGGTTCATGTACATGTTTTCAATGTTAAGACACTGGTGCAAAAGTTTTCGAATAGTACTTCTCTTGTTGGGTTTTGTGGTTTTTCTTACTTGCGTTGCTGTGATACCAAAGTTATCTCATGTCACATTTTCCAGTTTACTCATTTGAATCACTTTCAAAAGAAAGAGAGCTTTGCACTAGAGAAATACCCTGAATGTACCAGTTCAATGTGCAAACATCTGAGGTGATATATCAATCTGACCACAAAAAAAGAAAGAAGAAAAATGTTACCTGCTATCAGTTTAGGTTTATAATGAATGCACACCAACAACGGATGTGTTACTGCGCTGACAACTTTGGCAAAGATATTTACTGGCTTTCAGGTAATGGGATCCATTTAATTTCCTCCTACATTTCATTTGAAATATGAAGATCAGAGCATATTTATAGGTTGTACTGCCAAGATGTTTGATTCTTTCCAGACCATTTGGCACAAGGTTTTGCGAAGTGCCCTACAGATGGTTCCTTTATTCACCTTATCTGACTTTTAAATTTTTTTTATTTTATTTTTGCTCATTTTTCTTTTTATGAAACCCATTGGCTTAGTCTTTTTTTTTGGAGGCAAAACGAAATCCATCAGAAACTGTAGTGGTGCACCATACCTCTGGCCTCATAAGTTGTACATTCCTCAAAGTAACAGGAAGCAGAGGCCTAATAGGGTGTATCCTCCAGGTTTCCTGTTAGGTTAACCCATTGGGTCTGGGGTATTCTACATTGCCAGCAAATAATGTGACCTTCTGTTACCTCACTGTAAGAAATGAATGAGTCAATAACTGAATCAATGTGCGTGGCCACCAAAGGCCATAAGAACATGCTATTGTATTATTTCCACAGTCATTTTATTCTTTAAAGAAGCATAATCCACCAAATGCCAGCAGCTCTTATTGTTACCAATTCTATGTTTTTACTTAGCTGTTTCTTTCATTATTACCTTCTGTTTTGGTTGTGTAAAAAAATGACGTAGCCTTGATTTTTCTTTCACATTTTGGATTGTTTTTTTCTTCTTTTTTTTTTTGTATAATTAAAGAAACTCTCCAGGAAGAGACGCACTTTCCGAAAGCAATATAAATAAAGTCAACTGCTCCATCAGCCTTTAATTATTCCAGAATACAGTTAAAGCATAATGTAGATAATGTCCATTAAGAACCATAAATTCTATTTGTGCAAAGAAATTCAACAAATGTACGTAAGCTCATTATTTTACAGTTGAATTGACTACATGGAGAAAAAAAGTTTAATTTCATAGATTAAAAAAAAAAAAACAAGAATTTCTTTCATATCTTCTTTCATTAGAACGCTGCTCATGTTACTTTATGCAAGATTAGTGGTTTAGTGCTACATCCATTTCTCAGGCTAATTTTTAAATTAACTTTCAGCTTTGGGAAGACTTCTGCTTTCTTTCTACAAACACTGTGTGACTTTCATGGTGTGGTGTCATTTTGTTAGCTTTGTGCTTTTAGCACAAGAGGCTTTTAAGATTTACTGTTGTCTCTTTTAACCTTTTTTTTTTTAATCATTTTTCACCAAATAACGTAACAGCATCTAAATGCTGCCAATCATAGCAACACATCAAATATTGGTGCATAAATCATTATTATTCAGTTGTTTTAGCTGTTTTAAGGCAACACCATTGGATTTTTGCAAACCCTTTTAACTCTGACACTATCGAGGAATAAAACACGTATGGCCACATGTCATTTGGCAGCAAACCATTATGGAGTGTGCTGGACAGATTCGCTTTATGAGAGCCTGCCAGTAGACCTCTGCCAATTACAGTGTTTGCAGCCAGGTGATCTAGTGCTGTGTTGTTCAATGTCACTATAGAAACGCCGACTGGTTTAATGTGTAACATAAAGAAGTCTGGGTTGTAAGAAGATGCTACACTAGCCCTATTTAAAATAATAAATAATTAAAAACATATTCCAGGTGACATCACTGGGATGCCCTTATGTGGCCTGCTCTACGCTTTGAGAATATTTCCTGCATATTTCCATAAAATTTATGGAAGCACAGAAAGTCCGGCTTACATGTAAAGGGGGAAAACCACTCACCACTTATCCTTCTTCAAACAGGAATAGGTGATCTGTGGGACTAAATATAACCTTGATGAAAACTTACAATCTCATCTTAATTTTAGCAATTGTTTGAAAAGCAGGTTTTTTGCACCACACTTTTAATTTTCTGAAGCTACTGCTATTTGTATGGTTGCCAAGGCATTAGCTTCAGGCCTTTGAACCGCCAATGCACCCCCCTACCCCCAACTCCTTTTAGTGCCTTTTTCCACAGATAAAATGCTGAGATAGGACATGTTGAAAGAATATGTTTCCAATTTGACTCATGCCACCCTTATCCCTCTCCTCCGCCTCCTTCCCCATCATGTTTCTCTCTATCACCCTATGTCTGCCTCCCTGTCTGCATCGCTGCATATGTCAGACAAATGATTAATTGTCCACAGAAAAGGGTGACCAAAGAGGGAGGGAAATATAAAAGGTGAACAAATAAATCATTTTATTAATCCATATCTGAATAAATAAATTTGAACAGAAACACAGACTGTGCCAACAAATACATGTGTTGACCTGCTGACACCACAGGTTCTCTAAAATAATCTCTCACTTACCTCTGTGTGTTACTAATTTATTAACTGCTCCTACATGCAAACTCATGGCATGACTCTCGGGATAATCTTCTTGTTTCATTAGCTGCCTGAACAAATGTTATTAGCATTATCTAAACCAAAACAATATTTTTCTAAATGTCCAAAATAATTTGAACATGGCCTCAAACCTGAAACACAAACATTACTTTTAAAGAGTCAATGAATAATAAACCTACTGAGAGTTATTTAAACTTTAATAAATTGAAAAGAGATGTCTCTTTTATCATAATTATTATGATGTGTCACCACACACATACTGTATGTGGAGAAATCTATGAGATAAGATTTCACCCAAAAAAAAAAAAAAATCACTTTTCCAGTTCCTACCATTTTGCTGTCTGTTTCATCTACTCAATCTCTACACTCAAACCAGCACCAAATTCTCCTTTTGCAAACTCCTCATTGACACAGATTATTACTCATCATTTCAACCTACTGTGTTAGTCTAATAAAAGCCTTGCATACAGATTTGTTACTGCAGACATTGTTCCAATTATCTATAATGAGGTATGAATTATAGAAGTCTGGGAGAATCATGATACTGTAAGTTGCTGGTATTTCAAACCCCCAAGCAGGGTTAGATTTTGGGTATAGCATCTCAGAAAAAAAGATAAAAACTTATCTAGTACTAACCACTGTTCCATCAAGCAGCCCAGTGAATTTCACACCAAACAGCTTGCAGGAGGTTAGCAGTTGTTGGTTTTCACCAAGCCTGACTGTCTTGTATGGTCTTGTCAGCTGGGTGCACTCAAGCAGAAATTTAGCCTCTAAAAAAAAAGTGCTACTTCCTGAATTTTATGGTGGATGGCAGATCAACACCATACTGTACCACTTTATTTCTAAAGCACCTAAAAACAACATGAAAGCTAACCAAACTGCTTTACCAGAAAATACGTAAGAGAGAACAGGAATCAAACAATAAAACAGCTAATAGTGAATACATAGGAGCAATAGAACATTTAAAATAGTACACGTACATAGAAAGGCTAAAAGATTAGAGGATAAAGGATGAAAGAGAGATATAATAATAAGTTACAGATGGCTTTTGTAATAATGACAACAGCTGGTGATAAACAAGGGAAAAATAGGTATACATTTCACTGATGCTGCCTTAGTTTATTAGTGGTCCGTGTGAGGAAAAACTTCTTGAAAACCTCACTTCTGTCTTTAGAGTAAAGTTTTAATTTCACCATAAATTTATTTGGGTTATCAACTCTGAAACTGTGACACTAGGTCTTGCAAAATTAAAACATCACAATAGTTTTCTTTAAAGTAAAGTTTTTCTTTGAAAGTCCTTCCCAGTTGTTATCTTCACAACTGTGTCTGGTGAAGTAAGGGTATTAGGAGAATGCTTTGCTTTGAAAGTGCTTTAAATTTTACACCCTGTATCTATGTTTGAAACTCTAAGAAGTAAGACAGGAATTGTTTATTCTACATTAATCACAAATACTTTGAAGCATAGTGTGTGATTTGTTAATCCTTTGTGAATAATGTGAATTTGTGAATAAGGAGTACCCAGAGAAATCAAAGAAAGTTCTTGCTGAGAGGTCACACTGGTAAACACTGCTCCACCAAGCGCCTTGTAAATGTCACACCACTCAGTTTGTAGAAAGTAAACAGGTTTTGGTTCTCAACCAGTCGGACTGATGTTATGTATAAGATGTTATGTATAATATGCTATGATGTTATACATAAGAGTGAGCTCTACCTCCTGAATTTATGGTGGGTGGCAAACCAATGCTGTTGTTAATGATGTATTTTGTTTTCAGACTGTTGCCAAAGGACAGGTTTGTGGTGTGGGTGAAGTGATCTTTAAAGATCTTTATTGTTTTTTTAGACCTCATAGACCTAATTTTTTTTAGTCTCTCATAGATGCTTTTGGTTACTAGGCTGCAGTCAGCATCAATGAGACCTAAATTTGTATCTAGGGTCTTCTCATGTCTTCACAAACAGCCTTGTTGGATCCTCCTTCCAAGCCCAGATGAATTTGTTTTGGTCACCACTTACCATTTTAAATTTTCCCGCCTCCCGCAGGCTCGTTTAAGAAAACTAAAATAATTTGCTGCATCCAATCTTGGCACTGGTGGATTAATGTAAAATAACTTGCTTGTGCGTTCAACAACCCTGTCACAGTCAGAGAAAAAAAGCCTCTTTGCCATCAGGGGTTAGTGAGAGTGTGTATGCAAGCAAATGATTTGTCTGTTTCTTGTTTTGCCATTTCTTAAGTAGCAGTATTTTTTCACATGTAGAGGTTGACAATGTGTTGCAGTAAAATAAATCTGGTCTGAATGTCAGCTGGAGCCTTTCTGATTTAATTTACATGTTCCTTGGGTATATCCATGTGTTTTCTATCTTTTTTTCAACTTCTGCATCATGCATGGTAGCTTTATTAGTAATTTCAAGTGACCATATTGTTGACTGTGCCTGTATTTTTTGTTGTATCTCTTCAATGTTTAGTGACTGCCCCCCACCAACACACCCCACCCTCCCAGCTCCAATCCCATTTACCACACAAATATGATAGACTCCAGCCTCCCTTTGAACCTAAAAAGTACAAACTGTACTTAGAAAGTGGCTACGTGGAAAGTAGCCGCTACAGATCTTTTCAAAACTAAAACATTAAAAATCAGGCTTGACTGGCCCATTTATTTTATCTCAATTATCTTTCAGTCACAGTAAGATATCAATTGACTTATGTATTTTTACCTTTCAGATTTAATGATCTGAACTTTAAGTGTGACAAAAGCAAAATATTTTTTTTTACTAGAGTTACAGTATGTGTAAATTAGCAGAGCACTGCAAAGCGTCTGTAACTACGTATTTATTCATATATGTATTTGTTTGGTAAAAAAATATTTAAAACAAGTTCCTCAGAAATAGAGAACATTTAGCAAAGTGACTAAAGCCCGCTTCAAGAAGAGGAGGATTGCAAGACATTCGGTTAAATAAAAATTTCAGCTATTTATTATTTTGTTTCTTCTCCAAGTATAAAACAAATGCATTCCATACTGTAATCTCTATTTTATAAAAAAAATCATCATTGTATTTGTACTGAGGAAGAACAATGTAAGTTTAATCGTGTACTAGCAATGACTAAGCTTGTGAAAGGGAATCAACCTCAACTACATAGATAGAATCAGAATGCTGCAAAATTTTATTTAATGCCTCATTGATTAAAATGTTTTCTATTAAAAAAATTACAATGTACAAAACTGTTTACAGTGGAAAGCAAAAAATGTCACAAGCTTACTTTAGAGAGTTTCTTTGCATATAAAACACAAATATAACACATAAATGCACTTTATGTGTTCAAAATATTATCTCGATTAGCAAATGTTCTGTGTGGTTGAGACAGAAAAACTGTTGTTGTTCGACCTGTAAGTGAATCAGAGTAAAACAATCTAAAAATAAAAGCCCCATCTGGCTAAAATGACAGTGGCATATAGAGACTCTTTCATGTATCTTTCCCTTATTAAATCATTAGGGCTTAATAAAACATGCAATGAGTTGTCTGCATCTGAGCAGTTGTTTTTAGGAGGTTTGCGGTGCAGAGCCGTTATAATGTTGATATTTTAGTTCAAACTAACTGAAGGCATTTGAACCTTGTGGGCGCAGCAGAAAAAATACTTTTGGGGTGGAGTTTCTGATAAAGGTGGTTTCCTGTATATGCTTCTTTTAGTGTGAATGTGTGAGTGAGAGAGAGCGAGCGAGAGAGAGAGAGAGATCTGTTGAAAAGAGCAGCCCAAGCTAAACAGAGAGTGGAAAGAATTGTCAAATCAGCAAATTATGAAGTATCTTCTAGGCCATTCCAGTGTGTTCGTGCTTATACGTGTGTGTATTTGTCAGTCTGTCCTTAAATGGGAGTACATGTGCAAGCTGATATAATTGTGCGACCACTTCACCTCCAGCGCTTTGTGTCCACGAACATACAGCAACTTGCTAATTTTTGCCTGGTCAATGACCCTCAAAGCAGGCCGGCCTCCTCCATCCCCTTCTGCCCGCCAGGCCTTATCGCTGTTGCCTCTGCCACCAACCCTTTCTCATCAGCTATTGCGGGGAAGGGGAATGACTGAGTGTGCAGAGACTGAAAATTTGTGACAAAAAGCACACTGCTTCCATTTGACAACAATTTTAAAGGTGACACTGTTGTCATCCAACACAGTGAACCAGCTTTTAAACAACCTCCAATGATCATTGGTTGTTTCACATTTGAAACACTGAAGTGCTGTGTTGTTTTTGTGCAAGCTAGAAGACAATTATTAGTTAAAAAAAAGCTCTGAAAGAAGTTTTTACTGCCATGGAACAATGACGTACTGTTGATAAAACACAGGTTTCAGACAGCTGGGGTTCATGCCATAGAGACCTATTGTGCCATCCTTTGAGGTGAGGCTAACATGTCTGACCTGGAGATACGTGGTATTTTAGTTATTATTGTTGCATTAAGCAACACCTTATCAATTGTTTATTTGGTGGTAAGACCAGAAACGTTTCTTTCTGCTTTCTTTCTGTGTTACTTTCTCTTACACTCACCGACCACTTTATTAGGTACACCTTGCTAGTACCGGGTTGGACCCCCTTTTGCCTTCAGAACTGCCTTAATCCTTCGTGGCATAGATTCAACAAGGTACTGGAAACATTCCTCAGAGAGTTTGGTCCATATTGACATGATAGCATCACACAGATGCTGCAGATTTGTCGGATGCACATCCATGATGCGAATCTCCCGTTTCATCACATCCGATAGGAGCTCTATTGGATTGAGATCTGGTGACTATGGAGGCCATTTGAGTACAGTGAACTCATTGTGATGTTGACGAAACTAGTCTGAGACGATTTGTGCTTGATGGCACGTCATCCTGCAGGACGTAACCATCAGAAGATGGGTACACTGTGGTCATAAAGGAATGGACATGGTCAGCAACAATACTCAAGTAGGCTGCGGCGTTGACACGATGCTCAATTGGTAGTAAGGGGCCCAACGGGTGCCAAGAAAATATCCCCCACACCATTACACCACCACCACCAGCCTGAACCGTTGATACAAGGCAGGATGGATCCATGCTTTCATGTTGTTGACACCAAATTCTGACCCTACCATCTGAATGTCGCAGCAGAAATCGAGACTCATCAGACCAGACAACGTTTTTTCCAATCTTCTATTGTCCAATTTTGGTGAGCCTGTGTGAATTGTAACCTCAGTTTCCTGTTCTTAGCTGACAGGAGTGGCACCTGGTGTGGTCTTCAGAGATGCTCTTCTGCATGCCTTGGTTGTAACGAGTGGTTATTTGAGTTACTGTTGCCTTTCTATCAGCTCGAACCAGTCTGGCCATTCTCCTCTGACCTCTGGCATCAACCAGGCATTTGCGCCCACAGAACTGCTGCTCACAGGCTATTTTCTCTTTTTTGGACCATTCTCTGTAAACCCTAGAGATGGTAGTGAGTGGAAATCCCAGTAGATCAGCAGTTTCTGAAATACTCAGACCAGCCCGTCTGGCACCAACAACCATGCCACGTTCAAAGTCACTTAAATCACCTTTCTTCCCCATTCTGATGCTCAGTTTGAACTGCAGCAGATTGTCTTGACCATGTCTACATGCCTAAATGCATTGAGTTCCTGCCATGTGATTGGCTGATTACAATTTGCATTAACGAGCAGTGTACCTAATAAAGTGGCCGGTGAGTGTATGTATGTGGTGTAACAATATGCATAGATTTTATTTAGGCAAAGTTAATAACAGCAAAAGTTAAATTCCATCCAATATTTAACGTGTCTCATTCAACAAAGTAAGTTAATACACCTACTTTGAGTGAGCCTAAAGTGCATTTCATATTTTAGAGCCAAAAAAAACCCAAAATCCTAAATGTATAAAACATAAATAAATTATTAAAAGTAAGAACAAGTAGTTTTGAAATTACCATGTGGAAGATTAAAATATTTAGCTGAAAACCTTCAGCTTATCCAAAACGCTGCATCAAGAGAAAAGGTAAGAAGAGAGATCATACTGTTTCCTATTTTAGCTTCTCTTCATTGATTCCCTGTTAAATCCAGAATTTAATATAAAATTATCCTTCCCACATTTAAAACCCTTAACAATCAAGCACCATAATACATCAGATATCTGATTGTTCCATATGTTCAGTTCTGTTTATTTCACATAGAGGCAACTTACGACAAATATTGTCTCAAGGATTTTTACAAAAAAAAAAGTCAATTCAGTCGAATCCTTCAGACAGATTCCAAGTCAGTTACATAAGCTCCTTTTCCACTGAAGGCCCCAGGATTTTATTTACCCGGGTAAAAGGAATTATGGGAATTTTGGTACTATTGGGAAGTTGCGAAGAAACTGCAATACACATTCAGTCCAGCAGATGGCCATACTCCTTTAAGTAGTAAATTAGCTAATGTTTAAACTGATAAATGATAGTAGATGATGAGCAGCTTTAGAGTTTTACAGTTGGTTAATTCCCTCCATTATTCCTTAAATTGCACTGGATCCATAAGCAGGAAATGTTTAACCCTAAGCCAATCTTAGAGAAATGTGTATTTGTATGTACAAGTAAAATTCAAAGTGGTCTGATCATCAGCCCTGCATTAAAATATTTACTACAGAACTTTGGCAGAACAGTTTAAACTTAATTCCTAACTGAAAATATCTAACATGAAAAATATTACATTTTGTACTCTGGTACTGTGGTTATTCACCCCATACCTACTAAATGCTTCATATTCACCAAAATCAGGCAGCAGTGAGTGGAGAAGTCTCAGTTCAAATCCCATCATGCAATGTTGGTGCAATGCCTAGCTGCACCACCAGGAAAGTGGAATCACCCTGGTTAATTTGTATCAAAACAAGCAATGGAAAAGGGAGTTATACATTCCAAATTGATCCTAGTTATCAAACAATGCAGCCAAGTTCAGTTTATTATTTAAATCAATTAAAAAGTTTTCTATCTAAGGAAACCCAGCAGATTGCATCAAGTCATTAACGCATCATTCACTCCTCCTGGACGAGCTTGTAATCACAGTGGACTGATGCTTACATTGTGCCGTTGACTTTGTAGGCATATCTCATACTGAGCATGCATGTAGTGACAGCGTAAAGGAAAACTCCCCTGTTCCCAACAGAGCACTTCGCTCTTAGACTGCAGGTTTACTGGTGGTTCCTACAATTTCTCTATATTTTCTCTAAAAGTACAAGAGGAAGATCTTTTAGCAATCAGACTCCTCTTCTGTGAAGCCAAATACCAGTTTTAGTCCACAAGGATACTGTCTACTACTATTCAAGATTAAGGTTAAAACTTTCCTTTTTGATGAAGCTTATAGTTAGACTAGCTTACTTAGGCTGCTGGGGGACATACTGTTGACTCTCTTGCAGCGGGTCTCTCATTATTCACCCTTGGGGCTACAGAGTTTTCCCCATCATCTGCATCTTGTGTAGACATCTTCTCAGGTGTCTAACTTACTCAGATACATAAGACACAGGAGACATTTTCTGTTGTTGAAATGGTAGCCACACTGCCCCGCTCTGGCTTGAACACGCACTGAAAATCGAACGCGGGGAGGCTCCGCCTTTATTACTTTTTATAATAGTGTGTAACCTTCCACTCTACAAAGTAGTACCAACCCAAAAGAATACAACAGTGGCATACGTTGTACTCAACACCCCCACTCAATGGTGCCACTCACTTCAGCCATAACACTAGTTTCCAAACATATATGAACAAAACTTTTCAATCTTGGCCCTTGTGGCAGATTTTGTGAACACATCTGCGACCATGTTGTCTGTAGGACAGTACACCAAAACAATTTTACCCTATAAAACGTTTGACCTCTGACGATTCACAGGGTTCTTTGCAGGGCGTATAGTCCCTTGGTTGTCCTCAAACACTTTAGCTGTTTGTTAAAAACTGTGGTCCATGTCCTGTAGTAGTTGAGATAGATAGAGCGCTTCTTGAATAGTAGCTGCCAATGCTAAGTACTCAGCCTCACATGTTGACAATGAGACCATTTGCTGTTTTCTTGTTTTCCATGAAACGATAGAAAAAGCACAACTGACTACTGCTTCAGCCTAAGTCAGAGCGGTGCTGTCAATAACATCATTGGCCCAGTCTGCGTCGGAGTATCCTATGAGCTCTAATTTGGTGTCACACTTTTCATAACACAACTCATAGGCGTTAGACTAGACTAGACGGTTCCTTGTAAATACCTGCACACATGCTTTAAAGCTGTCATATGTTTCTCCCTTGGATCGGACATGTGCTGTGACAGTTTACTTACAATCCAGCTGATATCGGGCCTAGTACAAGTCATTATGTAGATGAGGCTGCCCAACATTTCTCTGTACTTTCTTTGATCAGTTTGTTCCCCTTCAGGCATTAGATCACATTTGATTTCACTAGGGTTGGCTCTGGGTTTACACTCAGCCATACTAAAGCTTTCCAGTATTCTCTTTATGTACTTGGACTGGTTCATTTTGATAGAACCTTCTTTTTGTGTAAAATCAATCCCAATAAAATGGGTGAGATTCCCAAGGTCTTTCATTTTAAACTTACTTTTCAGTTTCTCCTTGACTTCTCTTAGACACATCTCATTGCTTGCAGCCAAAACTATATCATCGACCCATACTAATAAAATAACTTTTTCTTTATCAGACAACTTTGTGTAGATACAATGATCCACCTGGCTCTGTACAAACTCATTCATAATCAGAAATTCATGCAGCATCATATTCCAATTTCTCCCGGATTGTTTGAGTCCATAGATAGATTTATTCAACTTGCACACGAGTTGCACACCGTTCTTTGGTTTAACCTGGAAACCTTCGGGTTGGTCCATGTATATTTCACAGTCAATGGGCGCATGTAAGTATGCAGCCTTAACGTCCATCTGGCTTAGTGTAAGGTTATGCTGTGCTGCTAGTTACATCAGCACACGTGGTGATGTTAAGTTTGCAGTCAGAGAGAACGTCTCGGAATAGTCAAGTCCCTCTACCTGACTGTATCCCTTTGCTACATACCTGGCTTTATATGTCTTGTTCCCTTTATCATCTTCTTTAGGAGCATATACCCACCTTCCCCCCACTGTCTGCCTACCTTCTGGTAATGGTACAAGTGAGAAGGTGTTGTTTTCTTTAAATGAAACCATTTAATCTCTCATCGCCTTTTTCCACCTATCAGATACTGGCGATGCCACAGCCTCGTTAAAGGTCTGTGGCAGTCCAGCTATAGCTCTGTAGCAGTAATCAATGGTTAACTCACTACTCTGCACTACACATTCATAGTCCTCCAAGTATTTGGGTTTCGTTCTGACTCTACCAGTAGTACGAGTAGCCTGGGTGTCATTAGTTGGATTTGTGTCACTCTTCAGCTCTGAGTCTCTCTCTGTCTGTGACTGTCTGTTCTGTTTCTTTGGTTAGTGGCTGACTAGTTTGACTTGGTGTAGTTATCCACTCTATGTAGTGGTCTTCTGTTCGGTCCCCGTCAGTCTGAGTATGCTTCTCAGTCAAACCCCTTGTAATGAAGTGGGCCAATCTGTGTTTCTGAACCTTGTTTGTCTCTGGAAAATAAGCCATGTAAGCAGGTGAATGACGATCAAAACCAACAAAAATTCCCCTTTTGCCTTTAGGATCAAGCTTCTTCTTGTTTTGCTCATACACCATACATTCAGAACCAAACTTATTCATTTTGGACAGATCTGTCCAGTGAAAAGGAAATAGGGGGTTTCCCCTGTTCTCTTACAGTAACACCTATTTCTTATAACTGCAGCTGTCCTGGCTGCGTAAGGCCACAGATTCTTGGGTAAACCTGACTCAATCAGCATACATCGGACCATTTCAAAGAGTGTGCACCAATTCTTCTCTGCAGTCCCATTTTGATGGTGAGAGTAGGGCGCTGACCTCTCATGCTTTATAGCATTGTCCCTCAACAATGACTGGTACTCCTCTGACACAAACTCTGTCCCATTGTCTGATCTCAGATGTTTTACTTTACCATAAGGTGCGGTGTCTGCCAAGAACTGCTTAGTTGACTCAACTGCTTTGTTTTTGTTCCTAAGGAAGTACACAGAAATGGCACCTGAAAAATCATCTGTGAAAGTGATAGCATATTTATACCCTTCAAATGACTCTGGTGCAATAGGTCCACCCAGGTCTGTGTGTACTAGCTCTAATGGCTCCTTGGCCCTCACATCGCTCTGCCTGTTTCTGCTTTGAGAAAATTTACCCTCTAGACAAATTTCACATTGGTTGGGTCTGCACATTTTATCTTTGATTTTCATCCCATTTACAACAGTTTCAAGTTTTACAATATCATCATAGTTGCAATGACCCATTATCTCATGCCATGTTTTTAGATCAACAGATACATTGCAGGAATCCTCACTGCTTACATCTTTCTTTGTGACAATGTCCAAATAGTACAGTCTGTCCTTTACCTTCATCTTACATGTTGTGCCGTCAGGAAGAACCATTTTGTTGTTATTCTTCTCGAAGTTGAACCTTGCACCTTTCGAAACTGCTGCATCCACAGACAGGATGTTCTGTGGGTATTCTGGAATCAGGAGAGCATCTGTGAGCTTGACACTCACCACTTTCCCGTTGCAGTTGATCAGCTCAATTTGTGCGTCACCTTTTCTCAGGACGCTGCCAGTAATCCGTGTCCCATCTGCCAGTTGCATCACATGGTTCTTGGTCTGGAATGTCTCGTCAAATCTGATGAAGGTATCCTCGTTGGTCATGATGTGGGCAGAGGCACCGCTGTCCACCAGTAGACCTTGCTGCTGTGTGCCGTTGGGTTCCCATTCACTCACCCAGCGCACAAACATTTCTTCCTCATTTATGGGTCTATGCCTCTCTTTAACACGAAAACCTCTTTGTCCAGTGTTTGTAATGGTGACCACCCTGCTTCCATTTTGTGTGCTAGTCCCTCTCCGCTGAGTTTTCTTGTCTTTGTTTCTGCAGTCTTTGGCTTTATGTCCCGTTTTCTCACAAATAAAGCATTCTCCATTTAAATATTTCTTCTCCTTTTCTTTAAACTTAGGCCTGGATGCTCTGTGATTAGCGGTCAATATTTCGTCTGTTCGGGGCTTTTTGCGGTAGCGCAAGGTGCATTCAAAACTTCAGCCTTGCCTTGAACTCACTGAAGGTCAACGTTTCCTTCGTTCGAGTGACGTGTACAGAAAATGGGTTGTATTCTTCCGTGAGTCCTTTTAGTACCATCGCTGTCAGAAGTGCCTCACTGAGGGTCTCTTTAGCTCTGTTTAACGCGGCCACTATCTTTTCAACACGGGCTAGATAGTCTGCTAATGCTTCCCCATCAGCCATTTGCACATTTGTTAGCTCTCTGTACAGTCCGACAATACGCGGCTTTTCTTCTGACTCGAATTGGCGCCACAATATTTCTAGGCTTTTCTTGCCGTCATCAAGTGCTTCATAGAGGATGAGCGTTAGCGTCTTGTCATTCAAACAACCACACAATTCTGCATAAGCCATATCATTTTTCCTAACGATTTTCTCAGCCTCTGGTGCATTAGCCTCCGCTGCTAACTCACGTCGCAGGATGACGTCTTTGAGACCAACGGTTTTCAAGCACGCTAAAAACCTTGCTTCCCAGATTTGATAGCGGGCTTCGTCGCCATCAAACCGCGGCGCCAGTCCCCTTCCATGTATCATTGTACTTGGAACTTGTCTGGGTCCATAACCTGTTGACTCTCTTGCAGCGGGTCTCTCATTATTCACCCTTGGGGCTACAGAGTCTTTCCCATCATCTGCAGCTTGTGTAGACATCTTCTCAGGTGTCTAACTTACTCAGATACATAAGACACAGGAGACATTTTCTGTTGTTGAAATGGTAGCCACACTGCCCCGCTCTGCCTCGAACACGCACTGAACATCGAACGCGGGGAGGCTCCGCCTTTATTACTTTTTATAATAGTGTGTAACCTTCCGCTCTACAAAGTAGTGCCAACCCAAAAGAATACAACAGTGGCATACGTTGTATGCGGCGTTGTATGCCAATCTGCTACTTTCTCATAATACTTTCATCCGTTTTTTGCACCTATGCTTATCTGTTCTCTCCCTGTTTTCTCTCTTCGTAGAAGCTACATCTCGCCTCATATTTTGTTTACCCGTGGACACACACCTGGAGGGGGGCATTTTCAAAGCTATTGCTGCCAACTTATCTTGGTAAAGATAATACACTTGACAAACTCGGTCATATACTCTGTTTTTCATGGCACAGGTCTCGCTACTGACTCGTGGCTGTGTGTAGCTGTGATTCTCTCCAAGACAAAGCCATGAAAGAAACCACTTCTACCATTAACTGACGGAAAGGAGTTTTTCTTTCCACTGTTACCACACGCCTGTTTATAAGGGATTGTTGCACAGTTAACAACTTAAAGCAATTGATTGTTTATTGTTGCTACATGCTTGTTCTTGCTCTATTATTTAATGCCTTTAAAAAATCACTTTTGTGCTTCTCCATTTCATACTTCTTGCTTTTATTTACTCTTTGTCAGATCCTCCTGTTACTTACCTTTTATCTTCTGCTGCCAACCGGTTCCCCTTTCAATGTGCATCCTTAGCTGTTGATGGTTTTTGATGATTTTAACAATTTAATAAACAGCTATTTCGCCTACATTCAGTTTACTTTCTCACACTACTGTACTTGGAATTAAAAGGCTCCTAAACTGAAGGGATGAACCAGCATTGTGTTTACACATAGGACTCAACTAAGCAAAGGAATAAGTATGCCTAAGTGCCATACTGTAGGTAGTGGGGAAGCCTGATAAAATTCAAATGTCCACCATAGAGATGTCCTGATCTGGTCCATAATAATGTGTCCTGTATCCATATTTAAATGATCAGTATTACATTCCCTGACAAAATGCAGATACAAATATTTGCTGTTTGTGTACTGTTTAAGATTTTATATCCCACCACCAGTGATTCATGCAACTGCATTTTGTGCAGTCAGTTACTGTCAGGGAGGGCTGAGGCCTTGCAGGGATGAGCCAAGGAGCATCATAGTGAGCTGAAATGATTTTTAATAATGGTATTAAAACAAGAACTTACAAGGATCAGGATGGTGAACACAGGCAGGTAACATAACTTGGGCAGGAAATACATGAGGGAACAGACAGGTAGCAAGTAGGGCGGAACTAGTTGCGAGAACAGAAAACCAGAAAGAATAAATACTGACGTAGGGTGGAGAATTGATCAATGAACACAAGGAGTTAATCAGAAGAGAATGAGAAGCAGCTGATGGAAGAGGGACTGAAGGCAACTGAAGGTGAGTGACTAATTAACACAGATGAGCATGGAGTAAAGGGAGGTAACATAAAACATCTGAGTGAAATGAGACTACCAAAAGAACATAAACAGGGAGAAAAGATCAACAGGAAAATACAAATTGGACCATCTAACAGAATCCAGGGAAGTAACAACCTAAACACCAAAATGAATCTAATAAACCTAAATAAACTGAAATAAATGTCTTAAAGATGTGACTTTCATATACTCCTCTTCTAAAGACTGAAACTTCTTTTGTCTTTCACTCAACTACGTTAGTCATTTTATTCATACAAAATATATCATTGTCAGTACAAAAACTGAACAGAAAAGTTGTGGTAAAGCACCGAAAGTTTAAGGAAAAACTTTTAAAAACTATAAGAAACCATCAGAAAAAAACATACAGCCATAAAAAATATTTTAAGTTAATAGAAATGATGTTGGTAAAAGTTTGACATAGCATCCAGTCTTTCTCAAAATACCTCTTTGCTTACATCCTGTTCTTAACCAAATTCAACTTTATTTTAATTCCTGTTTGCGTCACACACAGATACACACACACATACACACATACTATGAGATACAGAGGCAAAGAGCAGACACATTCAGTTGCAGGGCAGAAGGAAAAAAGACAGCTCATGTGATAGTTGCAGTTATGGATCTAAACATATCTGTGGCAAAAACAAGCACAACACGTGGGTTAAAATCATTTCTGTATTCTTTAATGAGTTCAGCAGATGGAGAGTACACAGGAGGAATAACAGTCTTTTCAGCTCAGGTTCAAAAGGAGATGCACACAGGAAAATTAACACATCACTGGTTTGATACAGAGGACAACACTGTAGTTAAAAAGTACATAATTATCCACCTTCCACCAGTTCAGCAGGTTGCTTCTCCATCTTTGGAAGTGACAGATGTTGGCATACATGTATTTTAACGCATTTTATCAGACCGGTCAGGGCAGTTTTGCTGCTATTGTTATCGACGCTGGTGTTATAAATCATGGCATTTTAAATCATCTTGTCTACAATACACAAACTGAGGAAGATAGAAGACCACCGTTCTGATTCATTCTTTTTTTTTTTTTTTTTGGAAAAAACATTTAAAACTGAAAAACATGTCATAATTTCTCAGAACACGGTCTGCAACAAGGTCAAACAACAAGAAAATTAAGTGTTAGGTATTGCCCTGACAAAGAGATACTTTTTTTGTTCTGGCTGCTTGCCTTATTTTCACAGTCTTGTGATCACGCTGACTTTCCTGTACGAGGCAGTCCTGAATAGATGAAAACAGCACAAAATGTGCCTTTACTTAAGAGATTTGCGAATCTGTCGTCTTTGGGATGTTGGTCACCACTCGTGTGACTTGTGCAAGCTGTTTTGCTTTCTGCCTGGGAACAATAAGTGTTTCTAGCTTTCCATGTGTGTGAGGGGTTGTCACACCTCTGTGCTGTGTGTAGCCACAACAAGCCTGGTTGTTTATTGTACAAACATGAGAGCGCTCCCACCACTCTGGTGTTTACCTGTAAACAGCGCAGACATCACAGGTTGTAATGAGCACCGTGTCGTATTCCTGCAGTTATTCTAACATGGCATGGCTGCTGTTTTCTGATGGAGCCTAAAACCCGGTCGTACTGCCACTGCTGCTAAAAAACTAAATCAGCCACAATGTTTGTCTTTGAGTGGAAAGGGTTGAAATCACAAGTCTCCCATTTTGGTGAGGAGGTGATAATCACAAGACTAAGAACAGATAAACATGATAATAACATCTTGGAAAATGGCTAAAAATAGACTCTAAGCCTGTTTATTATAAATACCAGCTGCAGCAGAAGCTGTGAAACAATCCTGTTCAACACAATAAAAGTTTCAATACTTAGACACATCATTTTTATTTAAAGCCTTTGGAATATTGCATCCTTTTAAGCCTCGGTGGTTTGAAGTGAAACATCAAATCAGTTCATAGAGGAAAACGGATGATTCATTACAATAAGTTAAAATCTTTAGTAAAAGTAAAAAAATATCTTTCTTTGTACATTATGTTCACATTGGTTATTTTTCCTAATTAAATAGTTTAAGTCCATGGCTCCCAAACTGTGGTTCTTGGGCGGCATTTAGTGGTACTCAGAACATATTTTGCTATAAGTTATTGGCAAGATAAAAAAAAAAAACTGACTGTGATGTTCTAGAAGACAGCGAACACAAGACAACCAGACTACTTATGTTGTGCTCCATTTACAGTCCGAACTTTGGTCTAGGCATGACATCAAACCCAACTGAATCATGTTAGAAGTTTGAAAACCAGTTGCATTTGCTAACTGATTAGCCTACTCAATTACTGTTAAGGACAATCTTTACATTTTGGTGAAACAAGTTCTTTAAAGGGGACTGTATGGCACTATTTCTTGTGTTATGTCTATCACTGCGTTTTAGATGGAAGCAGCCATATTGTATTTTGATGTTCAGAGTTGATGAGAAACCTCCGACTTTCCCTCTCACATTTCCAGTTTCCAATCGACCGTACGGTTGCGTTTTTCAGGTCAAACTTGAAGAATTGCACTTTTGAGTAAAAATGGAGCTCATTGCTACACCTCACCCTTTAACCTATCAAGTAGAACTAGACTTTTTTCAATTTATTTTCTGAGTCCCTGTTGAGGTACTTTAAAAACTTATTATTTACCAGCAAAATCATTTACCAAATTATAAAAAAAGGTTGTGAACCACTGGTTTATATCATTCCTAGCAGTTTGTGTCTGAGTCAATTGGATCTAATTGTCAAAGGGCTTCTCTTTTATTCTAAAAACACAGACGTTAAATAAAATTACCTGAAGGACAATAAATCCATATTAAAATCCAACGTTTTCGAAGTGAAAATAGTGCTTTGCTTTGTGCATTAGCCCCATTATCACTGAGGTCACTTTGTTTATATGGAAGATACTGATTGATGTTGAACACTTAATAAATAAACACATTTCTGGAGAGAAATTTAAGAAGCCCCCCAGCACTTAACAACTGCTCTTTCCCTGATTTATGCTCTTGCAATGTTTCAGAGCCTCTTCATGTTTATACTGAATAAAGTTTGTCACTTCACTTGAACTGTAACCAAAACATCAAATGTTATGTGACGCAGAGCAAAAACAGCATGACACATTATGACTACCATAACATGTAACGTGACAGTCAACAATACACAAAACTGGAATTCTTCAAGGGGTAGGGCTCCAACCCAAAGCCCAACCCTACACCACATTTTCAGCCAGCTGGATTTGTCACTTGAAAAAAAAAAAATTTTGCAGCATAAATAAGAAATACTATGAATAAGACTAAACATGTTCATTGTGTTATTAGGTGGTAGAAGAAACAGTATTTGAGGCAGCTACATCTCTGGTACAGTCTTGCAGCAGTTCTCCAATACACAAAGCTCATTGTTCAGCCGTTGCTGCTGTATGAACTCTGCGGTTTCCTCAAGGATCTGCCCTGGGATGTGGAAGTCAGCTGGCATGTCTTGCTCAACAGCTGATTCTTGAGCACCCTCAGTTCCTGCTTCCTCCAGGCGGATTCTGCTGTGAGAGTTGCAGGGCTCCATATTGCATCCAGTGCCCTGAAGGAACTGTAAAAAGTTCTCTTCGATGGAGGCTTCACGGCTGGGCAGCTGCTCCCCCTCAGTGGGCCCAGCCCCTTTGAAAATACAAGCCAGGTGGCGGCCCAGCTCCTCTCGAATCTGTCGGTTCAGGCAGCCGTAGAAAAAGGGGTTGGAGGTGAAGCAGAAATAGCCGATCCATGTGACCACGTCCTCCAATTGGGTCAGTGAGGCCGGAGAGGTGGAAATGACAGCCGAGTAGAGGTGAAAGGAGAAATATGGTAGCCAACAGCAGAAGAACTGACCTCCGACTGCCACCAAAACTGCTGCGGCCTTTCCGCCGCTGAAGGTCCTTTGAGGAGTTGCACGTGCTCTGGTGCCTCCAAGGCTTGCTGCCATGGTGGAGTGGCTGCTGACAGAGTCGGATCGTTGCCTTGATGTGTCCACCCAGGTGGGGTTGGGGTCACGATGCATGGATGCCACTCGGGCCACCTTAAACATATTGTAGTAGACCACCAAAATGATCAGCATGGGGCACAGAAAATAGATTACAGTAAAGGAAACCATAAAAATTAGGCTTGTGGTCCTGCCTCCTGTCCAGTGGAGGGAGCAGTGTCTCTGACTGGGAATGAGGACTTCAGGGGTCCCCACAGTCGGGGTCCCCTGGAGCAAATATCCTAGCAGGGGCAACATCGACATAATGAGAGCTTTAATCCAGATCCCAACTAGCACCGCTACCACCACCCCGACCGTCATTTTCACCTCATGACGCATGGGATAGACAATGTAGTAGTACCGCTCCACGTTGATTGCACATATGGTGAGGATGGTAACACTCACTAGACACACACTCAGGCAAAGGTAACTTCGACACAGGGCCTCGTCCTCCAGGATCCGGTCTGACAGCATCCCCAGAGGCATCACGAGGAGTGCCGCCATCAGGTCCACTAGACAGAGGTGGAACACGAAGGCAAACTTCCTCAGCTGAGGCGTTTTAGTAATGACGATGATCACAGCCAAGTTCCCCACCACGGCCAGAACGTCCATGACGAGCATAGCACACAACCCCAAGCTCTGACTAAGATCTATCCTATTCTCAGCAGTGCTGATTGGCCCAGTTATGTTGGAGGCATTTGGCCAAAAAGAGGTTTGGAATGAGGAGGCAGATGCATTGTTCCAGGAGGGCCTTGGTTTGATGGGATGCTCCATGAGAGGATGGAATGAAGAGGAGGGAGTTTGCTGAATTTCACGGGTCCATCACCCATCCTCCTCTGTCGAAGGGCGTCTCTGAGAAGTTCAGCGGTTGGTTTTGGTCATAGTAACTGGAAGCTTGCAGGTGCTGAACCTAGTAGATTTGACTGTGGAGTTTTGCAGATGATGACTCAAGTGTTTAACCTGATGTAGATGAGCTTGTAACTAAAGCAGTCCTCTCTTGACTATCCCACTCAGTAAAGTCCTGAAAGAAAAAGAGCATTGTTTAGTACTGCTTTACATGAAGGTTAGAGACTTCTCTTTTAATAAATCAGTTCTTCTGATGAGTGTGCTCCAAAAACTAAAACTAGTAGTCTGTGTGAGGTTTTTAAGATGCGCAATATCATACATAACATCAAAACTCCAACCTCCTATCCTTATTTAGCATTCTGTATGCTTGGCCAAGTAAAAAGATAGATTAGATGTAGTAGAGCTAATGAGCAATTTAATAGCTTTCAGTTGTGCAAAATAGTTTTTTCCTTTAAATGCACTGCCCTGTGTTGGCCCAAACCTTTTCTGTCACTTAAAAGTTATTAATCTCTATGCCGGCTGCACTTATTTACAGCCAAGGCCATGATTTATCGGATATTTTGACATCTGCATCCTCAGATGTGTGTTTTCAGGGCAGCTACCCCCCCAGGGGAGAAGCTGAAAGCAAAGGCTTGGACCATATGTCCCCATTAGTCGAGTGAAGAAGAAATTATGCATGTGCAAATAAACTGCAAAACTCAGCAATACAGAGTTCCCTGCTGTCTTAAGTGATGTGAGGAGGAGATCGATGAACACTTTTCATATTGCAAAAATCTTGACCTGACTTCCTGCCATTAGGAAAATACCAGAAAGTAGATATTCTTTACAGACATTTTATAAAATTAAACAAAACTCATCCGTTTGGTTGTGGGTCACCCTCAGCAGTCTTTGCTAGTGGAGTAGGCAGTGTTTACTGTCACAACCTTACATAGACGTATTCCCACACAATGTGAAAGCTCAGGAATAAGCACTAAAGCGTTGGTACATTTCCATATGCTGCTCACCTGCAGGTGCAAGTTTTCCACTTCATAAGTGTCACGGGCTTTGTCCCCTGCAAGGCTACTCATGTTTTCCTGTCTACTTATGTGCACAACAGGTGAAACAATCACCTGAAAGATCTGCCTGTAAGATAGTGGGTAGTGTTTTCTAAACAGGTCAGAGGGACAGTCACCTATTGAAATGACCTAGGATGGATCAGCAACTGTGGATTATTATTTTAAAGTAGGTAGGAACTGAAGGTATACCAAGGTTATAAAAAGCTACAAGTTCAAAACCACAAAAAAAATCCCATCTTACTACAGTTTAATGCCCTTTTAAAGAGATGTTGCAGTTGGCAGGACATGAATGCTGTTTTATCTGACCTTACAAAGTGATGTCTGGCTGCCCCTCCACCACCTGGTGCTTTGCACTGCAGGTCAGCTGGCTGAAAGAAGGCTATTATACTTTTCCCTTGCTGACAAGAAAGACAAAATTAGGCTGTTTTGATATATTTCCAATTGAAAAAATACACTGACAGTGTTGGGGTGGAACACAAGGAGCTCCACCCATCCCTCTTATTCAGTTAAGTTTGTGCATCAGATCAAAAATAACTATAAGAGTGACAGATAACATTGTTATGACTGTAAAAATGTATATTTTATAATATAATAGCAGTAGTAGGGGAGATTATTGCTGTACTTTTTTAATATAAGCAGTTAGATCGTGTTTCATATTTTTTTTATAATAACTTACATTTTTTTGAGTTTACCTAGAGGTTTTCATACTATGAAAATCTAATACTTTCCCACTACTGTAAGGCTAAAAATTATCATCACTTTGCTGCACAGAGAAACAGGCTAGTTTTTAAGGTCTCAGCAGAACATCATCTGAAAAGCACCCATTTAATTAGATCTAAACCACAAAACTATTTATTGAAGGAAGGAACCATTCAACACAGTCTAGCACAGTTAGTTTAATCAAATCAGTGATTGCAGTGGAATTTAAGTTCAAAGTTGGATTCAGCCTGGTAAGAAATTTATACAAATCTACGATCCAAGGCTGTACAGAATCCCTCGGACTGCTGACTTGAAAACATATGACACTGACATATGCACATGACACTGTTTGCTGCAAGCAGAAAAAGTAGGCTGTTGTTCAAGCATACCTCTCACTGCACAGTTTTCTGACTTCCCTGCAGCAATGCACAAGCGACTGTCATGATATGGCATGGAAAACGAGGTGTCTGGTTTTATAATTAGTTTTACATGAAAATGAAGGGATGTAACAGAATATACTGCCTTATGAGTTATTCATTCTACCTTCAACCCACCTACTCGTTCTGCTGAGGAGGGCAGCAATGGCTGAAGATGTGTGTGATGAATAGTCAGTGACATACCTGAGTCTGCAGTGGGCTGCTTCCTCCTGTGAAGGTTCCCAGTCTGCTGAGGCACCGCTGACCTGTTTCGCTTTCTCACCCACACACACAGCAAACGCTCATAGACACCACGTCACAGCGAGGGAGGGAAAGGAGGAGTAGGAGGAGGGGGAAGAGGAGAATCCTGAGTCTCCTCCTCACCTGGGCCCATTCAATTTGCCATCTCTCAGACCAAGCGCATGCTTTCTTGTCGTTCAGTCACACACACACACACACACACACACACACACACCTCTATCCACCCATCTTTGTCTTTGCCTTACTGATCAAGGCGATCCAGAGGCAAGAAAAGGAGCAGAAATGAACGATGCACAAATGGGTGGACATACTCCCCCACACTTTCAAACCCAGGCTCCTGGTCTCACTGAGAGCGACTGCAGAGCTGTGCAGGCAGGCACTGGTGGGCAGGCAGGTTCCCCTGTTCTCCACTGGGTCTTAGTGCCTCGCTGCATCCTCTGTCCAAATGAAGGAATTTCCCTGCTTTTCACCATTTCATGTGGCTGTACCACAGGTCCAGCCAGGTCCTGTTAACATTCACCTCGATTCTTAGGATCAGTGGTTTGTTTAACAAAATTTGAACAAACTTTTACCCCATGGCAAATCAGGCAAAAGCATTATCACCAGACTGGATTGTTGATTTGGGGATAGTAGTGGTCAACGTTATTAAAAAGATATCAACCCAGCCCAAAAATATACAACTTACTCTTAAAGGCCTTTCTGGAGGTTTTACTTGTTCTTCACATTTAAATGTTTCAGATCATCTAACTAATTTTAATATCTGACACATATAACCTGAGTAAATACAAATTGCGGTTTTCAGATGATAATTTTATATTTTAAGGTAACAAAGCTACCCAAGGCATAACTGTCCTTTTATCCTATTGTCATATTCTATAAATTAGAATATTATTCAAACGTTCATTTATTTTAGCAACATTTCGCTAAGTGAAACACATTATATAGATTAATTACACACATTTTTCAGGCCTTTTATTCTGGCAATTATGATGATTTTTTTACTTACAGCTAATAAAAACACAAAACATAGGATTAGGATATTGCATCAGACCAATAAAAAAACATTTTTAATACAGAAATGCGGGCCTAATGAAAAGTATGCTGAATACCTGCTTAGAGGTGGTTATTTCTAAAAGGTACTTTTATTTTACAAACAAGCCTAATTAAAATGCATATTCTAATTTATTGAATATATTTGTAATAACTGGTTGTGCCACCTTTGACAGCTTTCAAAATTGGACTTGCTGATGTGCTTTGGATCAAGAAACCTACATAATGAGCTACAACAACAGTTTTAGTTAGACAGATTTTTTTTTTTTAAGTCTTGAGGATCATCATTTTCTGGTGACCTCATGGATTGTTAATCGAGAGAAAATAAACCAAAAAATTTGGTTAATGACAGATTGATGACTTAATAAGAAAAGCAATTATATTTTGACATAGGGCCAGCTTTTTTCTTAAGAAATGAAATCAACATTTACAAAGAGCTTTTTGTTTTTACTCAAGTAAAGGGTGCAAATACTTTTTCATATCACTGTAGGGAAGCAAACATCAGGAGTGTTGTGACGTCTCATACCAATATCCATGTGTCAATTGGCACCTTTAACCACCTTAGAAAGATTGTGCTGAGATGCATCTAGTTATAACTGGACTTCATGACTGGATTTCAGCTGTGGGTAGTTTTTTATCAGAAACATCAACAAATATGAATCAAAACCTGTCGCATCATTACTTCAAGCATCATCCGCCAACTAAATGCTTCCATTGTTTAGTAAAGAATTACAGGGTTATATTTCTTGATGGCAGGCTTAAGGGTTGAGAATAGTTTTACACAGGTCGGTTTATGAGCCAGTTCAGGCATCAAAATGGAGTTGCCTTTTAAACTGTTGCTTCCAGTGAACCAGACTCACTGCAGTCCTTTTTTTAAACAGTACATGTCACAACAGAAGTAATCTGCATTATTTCATCAAGCGATAGCAAAAGAATATAGAGGAAGTGCATTTCTTACTTTTATGCATTTTCTTATTTTTTGTAACATTTTGTTCTGCTGACATGTGTTCCCCTTGTTCGCTCTGCTTACTGACAGAGACAGTTATTTGGTGCAGGTGCAGCAGTGCTGCTCTCTCCATCACAATGTGCAGCCTTAAGTTAATGTAAAATGAGATTTATTTTTCTTAGAGCTGAATTATATTAATATTTTATTCACATGGGTGGTTTGTCTTATATTTGAAGGAATTATATTTTCTTTATCAAGTATATGTGCCAGGTGGAATGATACATTAAAAAGGAGGGTGTTCAGTTGATTCAATGTATGTACAGTTTGGAAAACATTTTAATTAAAAAGCCTGCAGTTACTTGAACTCTGAGTTGTCCCCATGCTATCTCTTACCCACGAACCACAGTACAGAGTTAACGTGAGTGTAAACCAACTGCACCAACAAGAACAGAAGCAGTTGCACAAATGAGAGAGAAAACATTTCATGCTGACTAAAAAGGTGCAGAAGGTAAAGATGTGCATCCCGTTACATCTAGTGAAAATTAACACAACATTTCAGAAAAATTATTTTGTGTGGTACAGTATGCTTTGCCACTTTAGGACCTGAATGACTAGCTGTAAGTGATGGAATATGTAAACTCAAGGGCCCCTATAAATGACTCACAAAACACAAAATGAATGTTTTCGAGTCAAGCAAACGCTTGATGTTAGTTCGTGCCACCAAGAGTAGCACAATCAGTTATTAGGTTTAAGGGTCAATACTTTTTCACATAGGGTTACATTTGTTTAGATAGTTGTTATTTTCCTAAACGAATGAAATAATAATAATAATTTATTTGTATAGCCCTTTACAATAACCACTAGGTTAAAAAAGAGCTTTACAGTGTGTAAAACAAAAACACATAAAACAGCGTCAGGATAAAAAAAAAGATATAAAAAATAAGAAACAATAGAAAAATGGATGTAAAAAGTGTCACATTACTAGCTATTAAGAGCCATTTTAAATAGATATGTCCAAAGTCTTGACTTGAAGAGTCTCAGGTCAGAGATCAGTTTTAATTCGGCCTGGAGTTTCTTCTAAAGTCTAGGAGCTGTCTCTATCACCCCAGTGCTAATATTTAGATCTGGGCTCTTCCAACAGGCGCTGATTTGAGGCCCTCAAGACTTGGCCATGCACACAAACAGTGAAAAGATCACACAAATACAGTGGAGCCAAACCATTTAAAGCTTAAAAACTAGCATTAACAGTTTAATAAATGTATCGGTGTGATGTGATCCTGTTTCCTAGTGGTTGTTCTGAGACTGGCAGCTGCATTCTTGATTCTTGGTTAGGAGGCAACTTAATGAAGACTGGTTTATACCAAAAGGAGTTCAATAAACTTTCTTTGAATATTTATAGTTAATTGTTCGTTTCTGGTCTTGAATAGAATCTGCAGTGTTTGAAAGTCCACCAAACCATGTATTTTTAGTATTGTTGATTGAATGAATAGTGGGTTAGTGTGAGCTCGATATCCAGCATTACTAATGATTCTTATTGCCCTTTTTTGCAAGCTGACTATTGGATCTGGACCAGTTTTGTAATTGTTGCCCCAAACCTCCACACAATAATTCAACAGTAATATTAATGAGCAGTATAATCTATGTAGTGATTTTTGATTCAATAAATATTTTTGCCTTGTATAAAATCGCCCAAGGTTTTTGATACTTTATTTTGTATATGTTTTATATAACTTTTTCAGTTTAGTCTTTCACCAATTATGACTCCAAGAAATGTATTTTCTTTTACTCTTTTAATATCAACAACCAGTATTTCAAGTTTTACTTCACCTACCTCTTTAGAGTTTCCAAAAACATTATTTTTGTTTTATTCAAATTTAATGATGATTTGTTTTGAGTGAATCACTGTGTTAATTTACTCATTTCTATTTCTGTCATCTCTTAATTCCTATAGGTTGTGACTTGCGCAAAACAAATTTGTTTCATCAGCAAACAACACGGCTTTAAAGACTTGAGAAAGATTGCAAAGGTCATTAATTAATATATAGTAACATATAAAATAAATTATTTTGCGCCCACTACTGCCTCCTGGGGGATGCCACAAACAACATGAAGAACAAAAACGTTAAAGTTTTACAAACTTTCCTATTTTTTAAAATGATTTCTCATCCATTGTAATGCAATACCTCTTATCCTGTATCTGTTCAATTTTTCTATTAACACTTTTTGATTTATTGTATCAAATGCTTTTTTTAAAATCTATAAAAAGCCCAACGGTTATTTTTTTTATTATCAATGCTATTTGTAATTTCTTCAACGGAGTCCATCGAAGCAAGTGTTGTAGACTTGTTTCCCCTGAAACCATTCTCACTTTCATGTAATAATTTGTATTTTTCCGCAAATTTATACAGTCTTTTGCAGTAAAGTTTTTTTTTTTATATTTTGGAAGATTGTGGTCGATAGTTGGCTAAATGTTGCTCGTTGCCAGATTTGAACATCGGTATAACCTATCTTCATACTGTTTGGAACTGTCCCTGTAATGAATGATAGATTAAAAATATACAATTACTTATTTTATGTTTATGTTATTTTATGATTTTAAAGGACAATTTTTATTGTACAGGTCACAAAATATTTTTAGGAAATGCTCATATGCCTCATCTGTCTCCATTGTCTCATATATTGCAGACCAGTCTTGCTCCATTAAATCAATCTTAAATGCATTAATATGTTCAACCGATCGCGTACGTCTATAATATTCATTTCTCTCTGAGTTATTATTTTTGCTTGGTTGATTCATCATTCTAAATATAGGTAAATGATCACTAATGTAATTTATCAGCAGGCCACTTACTGTGCCGTTGCTTAGATCATTTGTAAAAATGCTATCAGTAAGAGTTGCACTGTGTGTTGTGATTCTAAATGGTTTAGTTATTTTGGGAATTAAAGTCAAACTGTACATTGTATTCATGCATTCTTCAGTTCCAATGTGATTACTTGGATTAAGCACATCAGTATTTATATCTCCACATATATACATTCTGTTATTACTTCTCCTTGTAAATATGTCCTCCACCCAGTCCTTTAATAATTCAATACTTGAGCCAGGTGCTCTGTATAAACAACTGATGACAATGTTTTTAGCACCCCCCATTATAAGCTCAGTACTTATACATTCCAGCAAATTGTCCGTTGTTATCATCATATTTTCTATGATCCTGTAGTTCAAGTTTTTGTCCACAAACAAGGCCACTCCTCCCCCTCTTTTATCTTGCCTGTTTATATGGTTCAGTTCATATCCATTCAGTTCAAAATTTGCTCCTTTGTTCATGTAAAGAGAGAAAAGTAAGGGGCTAAGGATGGAGCCTTGTGGGATGCCACAAGAAAAAGGGGCAGTAGAAGAAGACAGGTCATCAATCATTACAGAGAAAGATTTCTTCTTTAAGTATGAGGCAAACCATTTAAGTGCCGTACCTCATATTCCAACATTTTGACTTAAACGTGACGGGAAGACTGAGTGATCCACTATGTCAAACGATGTCGTGAGGTCAAGCAGCAGCAAGATAGCTGGGCATCCAACATTGACAGATCATGCAATATCATGGACTTTTAAGAGTGCAGTATCAGTGCTGTGATGGAATCAAAAAGCCAGAATGAAACTTTTCAAAAATAAAATTTGTTTATAAAAGGACTCCAGTTTATCAAAAAACACTTTTTCTAAGATTTAAGAAAGAAAGGGGAAGAAAAAACGATACAGGAAATATTATTTATGACAGATTTACAATATTTATGCAGAAAGTTGCAAAATAATATCTAAACAATAGTCAAAAAGAAAGAAAGGGGAGTTGAGATACAGGTCTAAAATTTGAAAGTACAGAGGGATCCAAACTCAGCATTTTAAGTAGAGATCTGACCACCGCATGTTTAGAGATCCCACAATTTCAAATATGTGCAAATGAAGGCAATTTAAACTGATCAAACAGAACAGATTGAGATGGGTTGATCATCAGGTCACTACCACTACACACATTCATTGTTCTGCTAGTGACTTGCCTTACAGAGAGCACTTTACCTACAAAAAACTAAGAACATTTTCAACAGTGGCAGTCGTAACATCAGTTATTGCTGAAGTGCATGGATTTAAGGCAGAGTTAATTGTATAGAGTTAATAGCCTCTTTTTCAAATCATCATTTAAAAACTGCGTTTCATATTTACTCAGGTTATTTTTGGTCTCATTAAAAGTTCTGAAACATTTAAGTGTGATAAACAGAAAATCTGTAGGGGTTAAATACTTCTTACTCTATCCATTTACGTCATAGTGCCACATAAAATGACCTATCGCAGTATGCTTTGGACACATGAAGAAGCTTTGTTGATGTACAGTGGTTACTGTTGTATCTGTCATACTTTCATGTTACTGTACCTAACTGTTAGGCTGTGAAAAGAGAATTTACATGGATGGGATTTTCTGTCACGTCTTTCTTTCACACTGCGAGATTTCTGATTAACCCAGATGACTTCTTGAGTCATTGCTTCTTTTCTCCACTAAATCAATTGGTGATTTAAAATCATATTTATTTATTGATCCAATAACTACTTTGTTTGTCTCTTGAAGGTTGTCTTTTGTGGGCCTGTTGTTGCAGTTACTGTTAAACAGCTTGTCTCATTCATTAAGGAAAAACACAGTATAAGATTTTTATTTTTACTGAGCTTTGTGTCTGAATGTTACAAGAACCTGGGGTTGATTTTACAAATAACAAGGTTATTGTATGATAATCAGAGGTATTTTCAAGCTGGAAAGTGAGCACAGTGGCCTCTTTGTGCGCGTTGATGTGCGTGTGCATCCTGTGACCGTGCTCGTGTCTGAGGTGTTGAATCATGACGGAAATAGCAGATCCTTGGTCATGCCAGCAGCACCAATCACAAGGAAGGGAGACACAATGGTTTCCATAGCAACACCAACTTTAGCTTCCCTGTCTGCCCCTACTGCCCCCCAGCACCAACCTCAGGGTAAACTTCCTTAAACCCTGCATCTCCATTTGGAAAGCCATCCATTGTGTCATGTAACTGTGTTTTGCTTGTGATTGTTCTGTTCTCTGTATTTAACTAAACACAGGTGGGCTGAATAAAATTCAATTACTGCTGCTCTCATGTGACTGTGCCATCGCTATCTTAGATCTTACCAGTAGGGGGAGATCTCACATTTAATAAGTTCTGTCTAAAAATCCATGAAAAGATCTTTTTTTGCTGCATAGAAGCGCTAATCTGATTCATGCTTATAGAGCAGACAACTCTGCCTGAATACATGCTCAGCTAGGTTACCATCATCCAGATTTATTTATTTTTGCTTTTATCAAGCTAGGCATGATGCCGGTAAATGACTTTATTAAGCTCTCAAGGTGAATTCCTGCAGTTTGAGATGGAAAAGGTGCAAAAAAAAAAAAAAAAAAAAAGATGCAGTTTCTTTTTCTATGTCTGAGTGCATTTAGGCCTGTTGATCTGATCTGCAGGACCACAGTTAAGGACGCAAAGGTATCAAGATTCAGCTTACGTCATATCCGAAGAGGATACATTGTTCTTCAAAGGTCCTTTGGCATTAATTCAAACAGAGCTGGATGGTTTCAGAAATGCTTTAATTTCCACCTTGAGTGAAACCCAAGACAGAAGATTTAATGGACATACATTTCAAAACTAAACCAGTGCTAATAAAAAACTGAAATACTAGGAGTTTCCTCTGATTAGATTAATATTCTCTCTTGATGCTTAAGAAACGGATTATGTTGATTCTGAGAACTGAAAGTCCCATCATAGTAAAGAAGGGAGGATGCACAGAATAAAAAGATTAATTTTCAGATCAACCTTGCTCATTCTGTTGTACAGAATACAGCCCCTTGTAACAGTGTTCACAACCCTTTTCCACATTTTGTTACGTTACAGCTATAAACATCAGTGTATATTGTTGTAATTTTATGTGACAGACCAACACAAAAAGTGCATATTTGAGAGGCAAGAAAAAAATTATACACAGCTTTTACATCAGAAAAGTGTTGAAATACATTTGTATCACGCCCTCTTTACTCTGATAACCATGATAAATCCAGTCTCTTCAAAGGCCACCTACTTCCTAAATAGTCTGCCTATGTATGATTTGACCTCACTATGAACCAAACTCTTCTGTGAAGGCCTCAGAGATTTGTTGAATTACACTAGTCAACAAGGTCCAGGTTTTCTGTTTTTTACAAATAGAAATCCCTCCTCTTGTCAACTCTGATGTCATTTCCTGTTCCTTCTGGAAAAAATGTATGATGGCACGATGCCACCAGCATGTTTGTAAGCACATGGTGGTGGCAGCACCAGCATGGTGACAATTTCTGTGTTATCTTTTTAGCTTGTAGTTTTTGTAAAACTACAAGCTGGACCTATTTTGACTTTCTTTTAACAATGGCTTTCTTCTTACCAATCTTCCATCAAAAGTCAGATTTGTAATTGCTCTCCTATCAACAGATTCTCCCACCTGAGCTGAAGATTTCTGCAGCACCTCCAGAGTTACTGTTGGACTATTGCTTGCTTCTCTGATTAATACTCTCCTTAAAAGGTTTGCAGCTATATTATTGCCATCTTCATACGATTGATTGAACTTGCTCCGTGAGATGCTTGGGAAAGTGTTTATAACTTAACCCTACGTTAAACTTCCTCACAGCTTTATCCCTGACCTATCTGCTGTGTTCCTTGGTCTTCATGATGTTTGTTTACTAAAGTTCTCTAACAATACTCTAAAGCCTTTACAGAACAGCTGTATGTATAATGATACTAAGCTACATACAGGCAGACTCCACAGTATTTACAAGTATTGTGACATTTGAAGGCTGCTGACAGCACTCGATTTTTACCCAGCTGGTGCAAGTTTCCTTCTCACAAACTGATGGGCTGGGGCTGCTGGCGCTGGCCGAATGGTTGGGCTGGCTTGGCGGTGTGCTGCTCTGCTGGCTGTTGTGTCTGGGGAGGGGATCGAGGCGGTGGGGTAGAGGGTGGTGTGGGGGACTGCAGCATGTGGGGTAGGGGGGCTGTGTCCTCTTCTTGGATGTGGGGTCACTGGCATCTGGATCAGCTTAGCGGCGGTGGTAGAGCTGAGCTGGATAATGTTTCTACCTGGGCTATCGTTACAGTGGCACTGATGTGGTGTATTTGTATGGTTGCGGGGGCGTGATGGGGGAGGCCGGCCCCAAGTGCTTGCCGTTGGCCGGGGACCTCTGTGTGGGTGTTGCTTCGTCAGCAATTCGGGGATGAAGCTCACCTGTGGGGCTGTGCCCATGTGCTGTTCGGAGGGGATTCATGGTGTTTGGGTTATGAGGCATGTGTTTGATATCTGTGTCCTGGTTGGGGGTGGCCCTGTGGAGAAATTCATGTTAGGGTTCATTGGGGTTGGGGGGCTCATGGGGTTGGGATCGGTATTCATTGGGGTACTATTTTATTCTGTAGCGGCTCTGGTTGGCGGGCTAGTTTGGACCATGTAGACCACTCTTTTTGTACATGGCCCCCTCTTCGGATGAGGATGGGGGTCGTTGGGGACTGGTGTCAGGGCGGGGGGTCGGGGTATGGGCCGGGGTCACTCAGCTACAGGCACTAGCCCTAGGCTAATTTTAATAATCCGCAAGCAGTTTCTAGTAAAGTTAATTTTTATAAATATCAAGCAGAGCTTTAAAGCGTTAGCTGTAATGCTCCACCTATGAAAGTAAATCTGTTAGGCTTTGTCTTGGCACTGAGACAACAATTCTGAGTGCTACTCTGCCGGACAGGACGTGGTTACAAAGAAAAAAAAAAAAGGCAATCATTGTAAAGGGGGCTGACTGCAAATGTGTGCCATGCTTTATTTGTAAAACACTTTGAAAATCCTCATGCTTTTAACCTCGCCTCTTCTCACAAATTCAAAAATGTTTCACTTGTCTGGTGAAATAGTGGCAGATACAGCAGAAAAATATATTTTGTTTCATGAATTTCCTAAACAGATAGTCCGGATACAATGTGAAAGCTTGCTGGGAGCTCTTGGAGAACCTGTTCTGCATAAATAGCCAGGAAATATGCTGTCCAGCAACAGTAACTGGTTTGTGCTTTTTCATTTCAAGTGTCACGCGTTGCTGTCCAACTAGACACAATTAGCACTCTCTGCTGAGTCCAGGTTGGCACTTACATCCTGCACACTCTGAGTCAATGATGAGTACTGATCTCCAGCACTACCGTCTGCCCAGGGAGGCGAAATAATACTGAAATACTCAAAGCAAGAGAAATGTTGGAAAGACTACTTTTAAAAACATGAGTACATTATGGGCATTTAATTTACCACGTTTTAGATGTTTATTAAACAATATAGGACACAATTTTTAGTAATCAGATGTTTAGTATCTCTTCTACAACTCCTGTACATGTTTGTAATTACCTTATTGATGGTAAGTGATGTACCATAATTTCACTGATTCATCTGTTAATTTATTCAATTCAATTCAGTTTCAGTTCAATTCAGTTTATTTATATAGCGCACAAGTCATCTCATGGCACTTTACAGGTCCTTCTCAAAATATTAGCATATTGTGATAAAGTTCATTATTTTCCATAATGTCATGATGAAAATTTAACATTCATATATTTTAGATTCATTGCACACTAACTGAAATATTTCAGGTC